>KZ627157.1:1311383-1324037 GCA_002917775.1 Glaciozyma antarctica PI12
GCTTTTTCGTGCGTCCTGTCGAGCTGAACATAATCGCCGAACTCACTGACGCCTCCTTCCTAACAGACACTCCGAACACCGACTTGGCCGCCCTCTCCTCATCGTTCTCTCTCCCCACCGTCCTCTCTCCCCTTCCTGTGTCGTAGTCCCTATAGTTATCACTATCCCGTCCCTTGCCCGTAGTATTCTGTGCTCTGCAACGCCCGTTCACTCGTAACGAGTTCGCTCTCCCATCGCAGGCGGGAGCGGGCGTCATGAGAGCCTTCTTGCGCCCGCGTCTAGCTCGCAAGTCCCCTCGAAAGCAATCTCTCCAATAACTGTAACAGCGAGCAGCGCAAGATTCGTCCCAAGAGCTCGGGGAGTCCACAGAGAAGGGGAAGCGAGAGCGCGGCCAGTTCAGGGAGCTTGGGCCCGGGGTCACTCTCTCTTCCCGTGCCTCCCGAGCGACTACGGACACGCGGATGCTGGCAAAGCTTTTGCTGGCAGTGGATAGGCGGCATAGTGCTGAGGTGGCGGAGGAGGTGATGAGGGTTACCAGAAGATCGTGATGCGGGTGGGATCCCAACGAAGAGGGAAGCGAAGCTGCTTGTGCCAGCTCTTGCGAGGGAAAGAAAAAGGCAGTGAAGATTGCTGTGCATCTGGGAGAGGTGAGCGGGGGGTCGGCTGACGGAGAACGAGGCTGATAGCAAAGCAGTCCCCACGCAGTTCGAGACGCAGGCGGACGAGCTCCTCCTCGTCCCGGATCGTCTGCGACAGAGTCACGAGCACTTTGGAACGCGTGGTCGTGAGCGCAGGGCGGAGTAGGGGCGGTGAGAGCAGGTAGAGCGTCGTGCGAGATCCAAGAGCAACCGAACGCCGGGGACGAGGTGTGAGCGGTCGCTTCGAGCACCTGCACCAGACGGAGGGCGCTAGCTGATTTCACGAGAGAGACCGTGTCAACTTGTAGCCCAATCTTGAGCGACACGACGGAGGGAGGACAAGCCGCGAAGTACAACTCGACTCCGCCTGTGCGTTGCGGCTCTTGCTCCCCACCTCACCTCGCACATGAGTCTCGACAAGAACAGCTCTACCCAGGCATCAGGGTCGAACTTGGCGTTCACCCTGGTGGCCGATGAGTCTGGCGACACCCTCCCGACCGCCCAAGACCTGCGGGCCGCGCTCGAGAAGGGAACGGACGAGCTCAAGCTCGACACTCTCCGTCGTATCATCATCAGCACTCTCAATGGTGCACCCCAGGTACGCCCTAGTTCTTGGTGGGAGTGGGGAGCAGGAGCGCGCGCGGTGGTTGTGCTGGAGGATCACGCTATCACGCTAACACGTCTCCCCGTCACTCGCAGCCGACCCTCCTTATGCCCATCATCCAATTCGTCCTTCCTTCCAAGAACAAGCACATCAAGAAGCTACTACAGTGAGCTTTCGAGCGGGAGCGGCGCGTGTTGGGAGTCGGTGAGCTGACGTTGCGGTGTCGGACAGCTTCTACTGGGAGATCTGCCCCAAGCTCGATGAGAATGGCAAGCTGAAGCAAGAGATGATCTTGGTCTGGTGAGTACCGTTCGTTGGAGGTGTACTGCAGGAGAGCGGGGAGCTGATCGTGCCTACCGAACGCAGCAACGCCATCCGCAACGACCTGGTGAGCACCAACGTGTCCCCACTCCCGCACCTCCTCTGACCTCGCCTCTCCTCTCAGCAACACCCGAACGAGTACATCCGAGGCGCCACTCTTCGTTTCCTCCAAAAGATCCGGGAGCCTGAGCTTCTCGAGCCTCTCATCCCGACATGTCGCGCCTGCCTGGTGAGCTCCCCTTCCCACGCGCGTAGCCTCCACCGCGGTAGCTAATCTATCCGCAGGAACATCGCCACAGCTTTGTTCGCAAGAACGCCGTCATGGCAGTCTTCATGATCTACAAGAACTTCGACTTCCTCATCCCCGACGCACCAGAGCTCATCCAGACCTTCATGGCTGCCGTGAGTGCTTCTTCACCCGTCCGTTTATTATCGTTGCTGATGCGTCGCCGTCGTAGGAATCCGATACCACCTCCCTCCGAAACGCCTTCGTCATGCTCCAGGCAGTAGCTCCTCAACGCGCCATCGAGTACTTCCTCCAGGTCTACGAGTCAATCCCCGGGTTGGACGAGATGATGCAGCTGGCAGTCATTGAGCTTATTCGGAAGGAGAGCCGGAGCGCCAATGGGGAAGGAGGGCTCAAGGTGAGTTTCGCGTCGAGAGGGAGGGCCCGGTGAGGCAGGAAGCTGATAGCGTGTCGTGGTTTACAGGCGCGTTTCATCAAGTGCATCTTCGAGCTGCTCGACTCGGGATCTCACTCTGTCAAGTACGAGGCCGCCACAACTCTCACGACCCTCACTCAGAATCCCGCCGCCGTCAAGGGTGCGTTCTCTGCGAACGCGCAATCCGAACGAGCTAACCCCCGTTGTCCCCAGCTTCCGCAAGCTGCCTTATTTCCCTCATTCTCCAAGAACCCTCCAACAACGTCAAGATGATCGTTCTCGAGCGCGTCGCCCACCTCCACTCCAAGCACGAGCACGTCCTCGACGAACTTGTCATGGACATTCTCTGCGTTCTCGCTAGTCCCGACATGGAGGTGCGGAGGAAGGCGCTCGCGATTGCGCTCGAGATGATTTCGTCGAGGAACGTCGAGGAGGTCGTGGGCTTCTTGAAGAAGGAGTTGGTCAAGACTCTCGATGGGCAGTTCGAGAAGGTGCGTACTCTTTCGTAGAGTGGCGGGAGGTGGAGCTAACGCGCGTTCACATTCGCAGAACCCCGAGTACCGTCAGCTCCTCATCCAGACGATCCACACCTGCGCGATCAAGCACTCGGAAGTCGCCTCGAACGTCGTCCACGTCCTGATGGAGTTCCTCGGCGACGCCAACAACGCCTCGGCCGTCGACGTGATCGCCTTTGTCCGCGAGGTCGTCGAGAAGTTTCCCGCTCTTCGAAGCGGGATCGTCGAGAAGCTCCTTTCGACCTTCAGCGAGATCAAGAGCGGCAAGGTCTTCCGAGGAGCGCTTTGGATCGTCGGAGAGTACGGCAGCACGGTCGAAGATATCAAGGAGACGATGCAGCAGATCCGCAAGGTCCTTGGAGAGGTGCCAATTCTCGCTTCCGAGCAGGTGCGTTGTTCCTCTCTCGCGCTGGAGACGCCATTAACGGTAATCTCTCGCAGCGCCTTTTGGACGAAGCCGAGGCAGAATCTACCATCGTCGAGATCGAGGCGCCCAAACCTACTTCCACGACCAGCACCCGCGTCCTCGCCGACGGCACCTACGCCACCGAGACCGTCTTCTCCGCCACCTCGGCTGCCAACCTCGAAGCCGTCAAGGCTGCCGCCAAGCCTCCTTTGCGGGCTCTTATCCTCGGCGGCGACTTCTACACTGGCTCCGTGCTGGCGAGCTCTCTTACGAAGCTCGTCCTCCGGTTCGCCGACTTGTCGCAGGACGCTCGGGCGGTTAACGAGATGCGAGCAGAGGTGCGTTTCGCTGCGATTTCTGCGCGACGAGCAATGACTGATTGCCTCGTTCGCAGGCGATGCTCATCATGACCTCTATTATCCGCGTCGGTCAATCGCACTTCGCCAACGTGCCCATCGACGAGGACGCACAAGAGCGCATCACCAACTGCCTCCAGTCGCTCGCCGAGATCGGCAACCCTCAGGAGCAGGGCCCGATCAAGGAGATCTTCTTGCACGATACTCAGGCGGCGTACGCGAAGATGGTCGCGCACGAGGAGAAGAAGGCGGCGGAGAAGCGCGCGAAGGATTCCAAGGCGGTCGCGATTCAGGCCGACGACCTCATTTCGTTCCGCCAGTTCTCGAAGAAGAACGCGGCGGGCGATGCGGACGAGGTGCGTTCTTTGCTATCTGCACGAGGTGTTGTTCCTGACGAGCGGGTATCGCAGTACGAGCTCGACCTTACGAAGGCGACTGGCGCGGTTGAGGCGGCCAAGGACGACTTCATCTCCAAACTCAACCGCGTTGTTCAGCTCACCGGCTTCTCCGACCCCGTCTACGCCGAGGCCTACGTCAACGTTCACCAGTTCGACATCTTCCTTGACGTCCTCATTGTCAACCAGACGAACGAGACGCTTCAGAACCTTTCGGTCGAGTTCGCGACGCTCGGAGACCTCAAGCTCGTCGAGCGACCGGTTTCGCACACCTTGGGTCCTCACAGCTTCCAGAGTATCAAGGCGACGATCAAGGTGAGTTTCTCTTTCGCGACGTGGCCCTGCGTACGCGAGCTGATGCGCTCGTTCGCAGGTTTCGTCGACGGAGACGGGAGTCATTTTCGGGAACATCTTTTACGACGGTGCAGCGACGGCCGACTCGCACTGCGTCGTCTTGAACGACATCCACATCGACATCCTCGACTACATCAACCCGGCGTACTGCAACGAGGCGCAGGTGAGCTTCTTTCGAGCTCTCGCGTCGTCGCTTTCGCTCACGATTTCTCTCCTCAGTTCCGAAGCATGTGGACCGAATTCGAATGGGAGAACAAGGTCAACGTCAGCACCACGATCGACAACCTCCGCTCCTGTACGTCCTCTCCGTCCCCGTCGTGCCTAACGACTCACCTCGCTCCGCAGACCTCGAGCACATCATGGCTTCGACCAACATGTCGTGCCTCACTCCCGAAGGCGCCCTACTCGGCGACTGTGGCTTCCTCTCGGCGAACCTCTACGCAAGAAGCTTGTTTGGCGAGGACGCGCTCGCCAACTTGAGTATCGAGAAGGGGGCCGATGGAGTGCTGCAGGGGCATGTGCGGATTCGGTCGAAGACGCAGGGGATCGCGCTATCGCTGGGAGATCGCATTACGATTAGTCAGAGTGCGTTCTCTTCCTGTTCGCTGTGCTGTGCGGGGGCTGACGCGCTTCTCTCGCAGAGGCCGCATAGGGATGGTAGGGATGAACGGGGAGGGAGGCTGTATTTCTCGCTCTTCATGCGCAATGCAGAGTTTCAAGGCATCTGTTCGCGAGGAGAACGCGGGAGCGTGAGAAGCGGTTCTGTGACCTCGCTCGATTGCATCCCTCCTTCGTCGCAAACCCCTCCCCTACCACTCCATGTGCCTAACGAGCGCCTCCGAAAGGTCCAGTATCTCCAGCTGCATCCCTAGCCAGATCGGGAGGTCGTCGTGATCCTCGTATTCCTCCAGCTCTTGCGTCGACAAAGGCCCGTAGCCCTCCATCACGTCCGAGCGCGACTCGGGAGGGAGTAGGATTCCGTCTTCGGCTCGATCTCCTCTAGAAATCAAAGGTTGAGCTCGAGGAGTAAGGAAGGGACTGTAGGAAGGCAAGATTAGGGGCGCCCAGCGCGGCAGAAGGGAGAACTCACCCGGTGACAGAACGCCGCAAGCTCAGCCATCGGGTCGAATCCACCCAAAATCCCGTCTTACAGAGGGTTGTAATCTTGAGCATCTTGAGCTGGGGGAAGGAACCAACGTGGACGATAAGGCCTTCCGCTGAGAGTCCTGCGACGCAGGATGGAGGGCGGACGGAGACAGTGAGGAGGGTGAGGGAGGAGAAGAGGGATCCTGGCTTGCGAAACGAGAGGAAATCGATAAAGGGGAGGTCGGTTTTGACAAAAGCGAACCATGCTCCGCCTGGAAAGGCGTCGTAGTCGACCACTGCCTCCGCCGTCACGCGATCCCATACAACGAGGAAGTCCTCCCAGTCCCGTTCGAGGCTCGCAGCTTCATCTCGAATCCCGCCAGCCCTTTCCATCATCTGCTCGACCGCCTTTTCGGTCATCACTGTGAGCGTCTCGTCCTGAGTCGGGATGGCTTGGTTCTGCGCCTGAAGAAAGACCCACAGGAACGCGCCCTTGAAGATTCAGACCTCGTCAATGACCAGCTCCTTAATTCGCGTCCGTAGGCGTCCTCCAGGCCCGAGGAGCTCCACGAAGGGCTGGTCGGGGATAGCGCATCGGTGGAATGTGAGCGAGGTGAGAGAGGTGAATGAGGCGAAGTCGCTGGGGGAGAGGAGAAAATTGAGGGGGAAAGGAACGCCATGCACGGGTATCTGGTATCTGGCGACGCAGGTGGTGCAACCATTACGGTCAACAGGATTCTCCCGAAGCGAGGGATGGCTGTTCGGCGGGAAGTGGTAGGCGTGAGTCGGTCCCTTGAACGAGAGCTGTAGCCCAAGAATATCAGCTCTGATCCCTCCTACTCCATTGGTACGACTTACCTCCTTCGTCAACTTGCTCAGAGAACCTGCGCTGGAAGCGCCCCGACTCCCCAAAGCTCGATCCTTTCCGACGTAGTTCCTCGCGAACGCGCTCGCCGCCTTGCTGCCGACAAGGCCAGGACGCTCGTAAAGGAGCTTTGCCACGATTTCGTTGAAGGTTCGACTGCAGCTGGCGAGGACAGCGAGAGAGCCTTGTCGAGCTTGAGGAGTCTCGTCGGGATCGTGCGCGACAAGCTCTGCGGCAGGCTTCAGCGGGAGGCTGGGGAGGTATGGGGTGAGTGCGCACCAAAGATATCGTGCAGCGTCTCTGTTGGGAGAGCGATGACCATTGTGTGCGAGCGACCGAGCGGGAGAGGAAGAGCCGCAAACGCGCCGACCTCGCCGCAAAGTCCCTCCCTAGACACTCCCCTCGGCTGATCCGACTTCGTTCGTTCGAGGCTTCAGTGGAACACTTTTTGACTCCCTGATGGCGTGAAAGGAGTGGACGAATTTGCAGGAGCGTATACGAGGCTCAGTCTGACCTCCCTTCGCAGCGCCGAAGCGAGCGGTGCTCCTCTTCGAAGCCCTGTCCTTTCGAAACGACGCGATACTGAAGAGGAAAAACCCACGCCCCAGCAAGCTTGAGAGACACCAGCAGGGTATCCAGCACACACGATCTCGGCATCCCCAGCGAGCAGAACCGGTCGCAGTCGCACCTCTCCTCGAACAGCGCCACTTTGAGCCAACCCACGTCACAGAGAGAACGTAAGAACACACCGCGCGAATTCCACTCTATACCGCGCCTCCTCCACAACCCTAACAAAACCTCTAAAAACCAGCTCCGCCTCCTTACGCCCTCGAAACATCCCTGCACGCCTCGTCAGCTCCTCCTCCCTCAAACGCGATCCAGAGAAATAAACGCACCGACCCAGCACCTTCGTCTTCGTCCAATCGGTGAGGACCAGAATCCTGTTCCGGAGCGAAAAAAGCTGCGAGACGTAGGCCGAGCGCCAGAAACTGTTCCCGAGAGGTGGTTAGCGAGAGTTGGGTAGCGGAGAGGAGGAGAGGGCGTACTAATATGTCGCGAAACCGGCGGCGGCGAGGTTGCCTTGCATGAAAGGTAGGTCGACGATAGCCTGTGAGGAAGGACGTCAGTGCCAGTTTGCTGAGGAGGGCGGACGGAGCGCACCTTGTCCGATCCGATATAGGCGAGGGACTGCACGAGACGAAGAGATCAGTTTCCTGCAGCAGCGTACGAAAGAGGAACGAAAACGCACGCCCTGGTGAGTGTAGTGGAACGGCCGAATGTTGCTCGCGCGAATGATGGCGTTGGCGAGAGAATCGAGGCGCTCGGCATCGGCGTTGAGGCGCTTGGCCTCCTCAAGCTCGGCGAGAAGAGCCTCCTTCTTCGAGAGCTGCTGGAAGACGCGCGCCAGGTACTTGCCCTGCTGCGAAGCCGCCTGAGCCGTGGGAGCGTAGTTGGTCGCTGCGTTCGCATGGACGTCAGCAGTGTAAGAAGAGCGGGGAGGGAAGAAACGAACCGGTGCAGTCGCCGAGAGCAAAGATGCCTTCGGCACCGAGGAGGCGAAGGTGCTCGTCGACGAGGAGACCACGACGAGAGTTCTGCGCCTCGGGAATGGCGTTCATGAGGTCCTTGGTGAGAGGTCGTGCGGTGTTGCCGGTGGCCCAGACGAGGAGGCCGTACGGGTACTCGACAATCTCCTTCTTCTCGTTCTGGGCGATGATGACCTTCTCCTTGACCTCCTTGACCATCGTCTTGACGGCGATGTCGATCTTGTTCTCCTTGAAAGTCGACATGGTGTAGTCGATGAGCTGCTTGGAGAACATGGGGAGGACATTTGGGAGAGCCTCGATAAGAGTAATCTTGATTCGTCCGGCCATCTCGGGGTACCACTGCGCGCGGGCGTTAGCTACATCCAGCTGGAGCTTCAAGGAATGGACGCGCGTTGGTGAGATCGTCAACAAGAAAATCATGCAGCTCGCCGGCGTACTCGACTCCAGTGGGTCCTCCGCCAACAACGACCTGCGAGGGACACCGTCAGCCAACGCCACACCTCTACAAGGATGCGCACGCACGAAGGAGAGCAGGCGATCAATCTCAGCCTCAGTCTGTCCCGCAAAGTTGGCCGACTCGATGCCTGCGCGCGCACGGAAGGTCAGCACTGCTCAGCATGCGAGAACGCAGAACGCACAATCCATGAGCTTGGAGCGAATCTTCTCGGCGTCCGAGATCTCCTTGAGGAAGCAGGCGTGGTCCTTGACTCCCTTGATGCCGAACGTGTTGTTCTCCGCGCCGACTGCAACACCGGCGTTAGCTCTTTGTTCGCACGCCCGCAACGCCGCGAAAACGCACCCGCGTAGATCATGTAATCGTACGAGATCTCGGTGCCCGACACCTCTCCCTTGATCTCCGAGCTGTCTGTGTCGTCTGTATTAGCTCCACTCTTCCCTTGGACCGGCGAAAGCGACTCACCCACGAAACGAATCGTCTTCTTGACGGGGTCGACCTCGGAAACCTCTCCCTCGTACACCTCGACCTGGCGCTTGAGGTGGCGCGTCAAAAACCGTGTAGGCTCGAGGATAGACCGTGCGGCAAGGGTTCCAACGGTGACGGAAGGTAGGAGGGGAGTGAAGAGGAAGTAATTGCGGGGAGAGATCACGACCTGTTGTGCGCCCCATTAGCTGCCTCCCAAAGTCCTCGTAGAAGGAAGAGACGCACGACATTGTATCCCTGGTTATCCAAATCCTTCAAGAACGCCGTGCTCGCCCATCCGTTTCCCAGCACAACGACAGTCGGCAAGCTCGGGTCGTGCGGCAGCTGTTCTCCGGGGTGCCTCTGATCGTTCATGTGGTACACGACGTACGTGAGACCTCCGACGAGGGTCACCAACACCGTGCGTGCAAACGTCCTTAGCCGCTGCTTGGGCTTCTTCGGGCGTCGGCGTCCGTCGGGGGGCGGAAGTGGTCTTGGGAGTTGCGGCGGAGGCGAGAGGGGCGGGGGGAGGGGAGACTTGGGAAGTGGGGGGAGGGACGACGGCGGAGGTGGCTTTGATGTCGGCTGTTGCTGCTGGTGGGGCGGCGAGGGAGAGGGAAGAGGAGGAGAAGGCGGCGCGGTTGGCGAAGGGAGTTGACGCTCGCGAGGCGCGTAGAGCTGTAGTTAGAAGAGATCAGCTGTGTGCGGGGTTGTTGACCGAGAAAGGAGAGCTCACTGGAGCTGTGAGCTAGAGGTGCGAGAGAACGGAGCATGGTGCAAGATCTATCGATGGAGGATGCAGGCGAAAAAGAGCTGGGTGAGGAGCTGCTGAGGGGAGGAGATGGGGCCGGATCAAGCTGGGATGCGGATGAAGGGGTAGCGGGCAATGAAAATGGAAAAGCACAAGAGTCCCCGCAAAAAGTTGAAGGCGAGAGGAGGAAGGAGCGAGGGCGAGCTCAAGGACTTCGACACAATTTCGCTTTCTTTCAGGCGCGCGCAGTCGACCGCTTACCGACGACCGCGTCCTCGCCGTCTCTCCCTACCCGACATCTACAGCCCCTTTCCTATCCTTATCCACTGGAATCGCCACCAGTGAGAAATTTCTCCACTCAGATTCCCAAGTCGGCGGTTATCGGGGGCTCAGGATTGGGGGGAAGAGAGGGGACCGCGGTTCGTCGAGAAGGAGTCGTTTGGAATTCAGCAACGAAGGGAGGGTATGATTGCGAAGAGGAAGGAGGGATGCAAGGGGGCGAGGGAGGGAATACAAGGAGGGAAGCGGAGAGCGGCAACTTAGTATGTCTCCTGCGACGTCTTGGAGCTCTTGACGACGACGTCCGCCTTGATGAGCCTCATCCTGTAATCGTACATCAGCTTCACACACTCAGCGACGACTCAGAGAGAGATAACCCACCTCAACTGCGCCGCCATCATCTTCTTCTGCATCTTCTCCCCCTCCTCGAGCGCATGCTTGAACGCCTCCCCCCTCACGTCCTTCCGCTTCGCCACCAGCACTCCAGCCTGCTTATCGACCCTAGCCTTCATCTTCCCCTCTCCGATCAAGCCGATCACCTCGTGCGTGAGCACCTCCTCGCTCCAGCCGAAAGCACCGGCCATTCGCGTGAGGGAGACGGTCGCGAAGGGGGTGAAGTAGGAGAGGAGGGCACGGGAACGGATGAGGGAGACGAGGTTGTTGATATGAGGAGCGAGGTGGATGTCGAGTAGCTGGCGGGCCTGCGATGGCGCATTAGTGGAGATGTGAGCGAGTGAGGAAGCGACGCACGCTGTGCTTGGCGAGAAGGTTGAGGCCGTCCTTGAAGTTGCTCGACTGGAAAGCACGAAGAGCCTCGCGGAGGTAGGGCTCGAGGTCGAGCATCGGTCGCAAGTCGGCATTCTCGAGGATCTTGCCACGGATCTCTCCTCGGTCGAACGTTGCCAATCCCGTAATGACAGCGTAGAGCGCGATATCCGCCGGCGGAATGAACTTTGTCACTCATCAGCTCTCGTCCGTCCTCCAAAAGCGAGCGGAGACTCACATGCCCGGTCGCACTGCTCAGCGCCTCCTTCCCAACCCCCGTGAACGCCCTCGCCGCACGCTCATAGTTCCCCAACCCCAGGTTCGCCACCCCCGCCGCCACCGTCAAACGCTCCTGCATCGCCAACCGCTCCTTCTCCTTCGCCGCCTCGCCCGCCTCGATCGCCGGCGCCACCATGCCGGGCATGTTGGACGGTGCGGGCTTCGCCTTCCCTGCTTGCGGAGCGTTCAAAGCTTCGAGTGCAGATTCGGCTTTGACGACGTAGTTGCGAACGAACGAGTAGTTGCCCATCTCGAGCGCAATCTGTGTGCGAGGTGAGCTTCGCCGAAGGGAGACGCGAGGGAAGGACGCACCTCGATCACGCCGACGCACATCTCCAAAACGTGTTGGCTCGTCGTGCAGTACTCTCTACTCTTCGTGTACGACCTGATCGCGCCCTGCGAGTCGCCAGTACGGTAAAGGAATCTCGCAAGATCCCTATGCCCCATCTGCGCGGCCCCATCAGCTCCATCGCCTCTTCTCGCCGCGCGCAAGCTCACCCTGATAGACTCCTTGATCAAATTGGTCGTGTACCCCTTCAGTTCGACCTCGAGCTTATCGATCCCACTCTGTGCCTCCCTCCTCGTCTTCTCGACCCAAGGACGATCCACTCCCAGCTCCTTCCCCCTCACACTCTCGTACCACCTTAGCGCCAGCACGTCCGAAATCTCACCGCTTTGGAGCGAGATGAGGAACCGCCGGTAGGTGTGGTAGGTGTTCTCGTAGAGCGGCACGTCGAGCGTCGAGGATTGGATCGTGGAGAGGGCGAGAGTGAGAGCGGGGCCGGCGACGGAGAGAGAGGTGGAGGCGATGAAGAGGAGGCGGTTAATCCTGCTGCGACCTGTGAGAGGGAGTTAGCGCGTGCGAGCGAGGTGCCGGCGGTGTGCGACGAGACGACCACGCGAGCTCCTCAGGCCGCGCTGCAGAGGGCTAGGAGCCACAGAGCTCGACTGCATTACACCCGACGGAGCTTTCCTTTATTCTGAGGAGACTGGGGAGGCGGCCGGGGGTGGACGACGTTTCGCTCTGTGGACCGGCCGAGGACAGCAGCTCCTCGTCGTCGTCCCCGACATCTGTTCTTGCGACACAGCTGGCGGGCAGATCCCGTCTCCACGAAACGCTGTTCCGCTCCTCGAAAGAGCGGTCCGAGCAGGTCCGAAGGAGGGAAGTGTTCGCCAGCTGGGGCACCTCAGCACCTGGGGGACTCCAACCCTCCGCAACAAGCCCGGCTCCTCCTCCACTCCCTCCCAGAGCGTCTCAACCTTCCAATCTCCAGAACCAAGCATCCCTCCCCCAACACCAGAGCCGTGACAACGGGTGACGCGCTCACCTTCGTAGTAGGCCGCGACTTGCTCGAGATCGTAGGGCGAGTCCTCTGGGAGGGTGACCTTGGGAGCTGATCGGGTCTCTGGCTGGACCTCGAGGACTGCAGGGTCGATTTCCATCGTGTCGGTGAGGTTGGCGTGGTGGGTGAGGCAAAGAGGCGACTACGCGTTCTCACCTCGTGAGCGCTGAGCGTGCGCCGGGCTTGCGCTCTCGCCGCACAGAACTCTGCTTCAATTTCTTCGTTAGACTCAGCAGGGTCCGAATCAGCACAACGGACTCTGCACCGGCCGCTTCTCCTTTTGGTGCCGTGCTGCGAATCCTCAAGCGACTCAAGACTCCCCGTTTGGACTCCTGGCTTGACGTCTTCAACCAGCGGTGTAACAGGCGTCTCCGCCAGCGGAATGGACCCCTCGACACTTTCCTACAACCTCGCATCCCCACCGACCGTTGCGGGCCTGCTACACGGCGAGCCGATCGCCCCCTTTTCTCTAATCCACTAGACCACAGGATCCACGTCGGGACACTCTATGGCGATAATTTGGGAGCGACATGGAAACCAGGCGTCGTCGCAGTTAAAATGGTCGAGGA
>KZ627157.1:1324665-1371252 GCA_002917775.1 Glaciozyma antarctica PI12
ACCGTCGCCGAATTCTTCACGCCCTTCGTCCCCATCGACTCGCCCTCCCCGTCCTCCTCCCGCTCTGCCTCACCTCTCCCCCCATCCCGGACGCCTTCCCCAGCCCCCGAATGCAATATCTCGTTATCCACGTCCGCGTCTCCGACTCCCGAACCACCACCCGTGCGCAAGACTCTCTTCCTCGGCACCGCCAGCGACTTTGCCCTCATCGGCAGCATCTTTCGCATCCTCGGAACTCCCACTCTCCAATCCTGGCCCGTACGTCTTTCCCCATTCTCTCACTGCCCTCCCCCGCTGACTTTTACACAGGAAACCGCCACTCTCCGCGATTTCGCACACATCACTTTCCTCCCGCACCCGCCTACACCTCTCCTCTCGCACCTCTCGTATCTCTAGAATTTATAGAGGATGTAGAGGTTGGTGGAATGGTTGTTGGTGTTTTTTGTGATTTTTAGGGTGCGGGCATGCGGGCCGGCGGAGAGGTTGGGAGGTTGGGTGAGGTGGGGGGGTGGGGTGTTGGGGGAGATGCTGAGGGGGGTGTTGGGGTGATAGTGAGTTGTTTGAGAGGGCGGAAAGAAGCTTGTTGATTTGGGTTGTCAGGGGGAGCGCGGCCGTGCGGTAAGCTCGGGAGCGAGCGAGGTAGCGAGGCTCGTCCTGGGCTCTTTCTCTGGGAGGGAAGCAGGTGCGTGTGTCCTCTTCCGTACATATTTGCGTACTCACTGCTGCCATAGCCTGCTCGCCGAAGGAGCAAGGGCCTCACTAGAGACAGGCGCCGGAACTTCCGAAGTTGGTGGTATTTGATCAGACGCCTTGAAGTCCGGAACGGTCGCTTCTTTGGTTCTACGCTCTCTCACCTGCTCGTTACTGCGCACGACTGCTTGTACCCGGCTTCGTCGCACTCATTGCGGAGGAAGCGGCAGCGAGGCCCAACGAGGACAACGAAAAGAGGGAATCGGACGGTCTTCGATCTGCGCTCGCAGGCTTGTCCAACTTCGATTACTTCTATTCTGAGAACCACTTGCTCGCATCTTGAACACGCTCGGGAGTCATCAGCACTCCCAGCAAGACCCTCAGCTCTCGCTGAGCCCCCGGACTGACCCACCTCGCTGCGAGCGTCTTCGAGCCGCCCTCGTGCGTGCGAAAAGGGTGCGCACCGCAAACTCTCTGGAGGAGTTTCGTGATTTCGTCTCTTTCGTTGCGACTGAGACGCTTTGGACGAGGGCAAGCGGGTCCGCATTCTCCGGAACGATCTTCTCGACGATATCCACGGCTACACGCAACCTTGTCACTGGAACGGGCACGGCTGCTTCTGCGAACTCGTTACAGACATTACAGATGGGACCGCACGACGACGAGAGCGAGGGGAGAAGGCTGTGCGAGAGAGTACAGGGGATGTGAGCTCGGCATCTTTCTCGCTGCGACGCTGCAAACGGCGCCGACAGACCAAGATTCGACCTTCCAGCTTTCAGAGCCAATCACTGTCTCCCCCCGAATTCAACTTCGCCAGCTTCACCTAATCGCACATTGATTTACAGCCGCCCCTGCTCTAGCGAGACCTACTGAGGGAGATCCCGATGGTTCGCCAACCACCACTCCGCATCCCACCCCTCAAACAACTGCGCCAACTCCTTCCTCGCGCTTTCCTCCGAATCCGACCCTGCTGTTCGTTAGTTCCTTCCTCGCGCGACAGCGAAAAAAAGCGCGCACCGTGAAACCCGTTTCGCGTGTCGCTCATGCCGTACCTTGCGCGAAGGGTTTCGGGATGGAGCCATTGGGCTTTGTAGACGTGCGTTGGGCCGATGAGAGTTCTCCAGTGGGTAACGGCGGAGGGACCGTGGAGGGCGAGAGCGAGGAAGGGACCGGAGGTGGCGTGCTGTATCTGTGCGTTGGCGGAGTTAGTTTTGAGTGCGAGGGGAATAGAGTGGGAAAGACGTGCGAGACGAGGAAAGTAGAAGCGGCCTGTAGCGGAAATCAGTCGGAGCAGCGAGAGAGAGGGGGAGGGAGAGATGAAGCGAACCTGCGTGCTCGCCGTAGAACTGCAGGAGGGGTCAGATGCGGTCCCCGTCAAAGAAGGGGAAGGACGCACTTGTTCTGCGTCTGATTCTCGCCAGAAGATCTTCTTCGACCGCACGATCTGCGGAGTACGAGAGAGTCAGGGCAGGAGCAAGCGTCTGAGCGGGAGGAAGACGAACCTGGAGCCCGCTGGCTTTAATTGTTCGCAGGACCTCTGAAAGCGAACAGCAATATCGTCAGTCATTCTTCTGCGTGAATAGAATGCGAGAGCTCACCCTGGACGTGCGCCTGAGAACCGCAGAGCGATGGCTTCAGGATCCCGAGCGTCAACTGCGTTTGTGGCGACATCGGACGCTGGACAAGATAGCTGCTTCGGTGCTGAGCCTTCCTGTGTAAGCGGACATGCCTTAGCACCACGTAAACAGCGAGCAGCATCGAAGCTTACGATGCGGAACGAGAGGAGCAGTCAGCGGAAGCTGGCGGGCGGGCTGGATCGGAGCCTCGTCTGAAGATCCTGAGTCGGCGAGAATGGCTTGATGAGCTGCTCGACGTCGATTCGAGACTTGAAGCGCAGGAGCAGAGGTAGGGCAGCAACGAAGGAGCGTTCTCTCCTGCTCAGCTCTCTCGTGCTCCTCGAGCGAAATTGCCGGGTACGCTCCGAGTGCGAACCAAGGAGCCACGACGACACGTACTGAATACGAGGGCAGCTGCACACGAACAAGAGACGCGAGAGGAAGACAGGGCGACCTCACTCGCGGCGGGACTCAGGATTAGGCGAAGCAAAAAATGACCTCGCTGCCGAAAGCTCTCTCTCTGCTCCCTGGTCTCAGCACGATCATACTTAACGCTCGTTACATCCCCATCTATCTACGCCTCCACCGCCGATAGGACCCCAAAGACTCCCGTCCCGCTCTTGGGAACCTTGCCGAGGACGATGTTGGCCGAGGGCGTTCCCAGGTCGTCGAAATCTCCGAAGAGCGCCGCCTCGGCGACAAAGTTGGCAGTCGTCTCGAAGGACGCCTTGAGGAAGGGGGAGGAGTTGTTGGAGAGACCGGTTCGGTTGAAGGGCTTGTAGGCTCCTTCGCACGTCTGCGGCACATCGAGAGATCGTTAGCGCAGGGTTCGAAAAAGGGAGAGACGAGCGACGCACCATGTAGTCGGCAATGACGGTAAGATGACGGAAGTCGACGCCGATACCGTACACCGAGAAGACGCCCGACATCTCCTTGATGATGGACGTTCGCGCCGCCTCGACTCCATACGTTCGGAGGATCGCACCGATGTCGTTCGTGTAGATCTGGTTGAGGTCGATAACGCCGTTGGCAAAGTTCCAGCACGCCTTGAGATTGACTCCTTCGGTCATCGCCATGCGCTGTTGACGGTGACGGTCAGCAATCGCTCGAAAAGCGGAAAGGGAGAGCAACGTACGATGGCAGCAGCCTTCTCGTTCGCAGCCTTGGCGACGAAGCAGCGCGAGATGCCAGCAATCTCGTGCACGATGGCGGAACGACAGCAGGTCTCGACGATGCCGACGAGGAGAAGCTTGTGGGCTTGCGAGGAGAACTGCGCAGCGAAGGCTAATCAGCAACTGCCTCGAGACGCTCGAACGAAACGGCACGCACCTCGAGCTCGAGCTCGCACCACTCGCCGCCCTCCTTGTCGAACTTGACTCGGTCAACGTATCGCGACGACCCAGCAATCTTGCGCTCAATCGCCTTCATCCGATCCACGCTCTCGACCTTGTTCCTCTTGATCGCCTCCTCGCTCTCATCCTCGCTCGCGCTATCCTCCTCCTCGCTCCCACTATCCGCGAAAGCCTTCTCCAGCCCCACTTCCCCACTCTCGTCGTCCTCATCCTCGTCGGATTCGTACGTAACCTCGTCCTTGCCCTGCCTTCCCCTCCTCGCATCGTCCGCATCTCCATCGTCCTCCTCTCCCTCGTCTCGTGCGACGACTCCATCGTCCTCGGCGACTTCGCCAGCGAGGTCGTCGCCGCGAGCGAGCGCAGCCGTGCTGACCTTGCGCGCCTTGCCCATGTCGCCCGCCTGCGTCTTCGTCTCCTTGTCGTTGTTCTTGATCTCCTTGAGGATCGCGCGATCGAGGATGGGGACGAAGGTGCGCTGGATACCGAGGAGGATCTGCTCGGGAGTGATGTCGTACTCGGAGGTGTAGTCGGCGCGGGGGTAGAGGGCGAGGCGGATCGTGTAGAGCTTTTGGCGCGAGAACGCGTTGTCGCTCGTCTTGGCGGAGAGGCGCTCGCGGACGGTGACTTCGTCGACGATTTGGGAGAGGGTGAGGCGGGTCGACGAAGCGCAGAACGTCTTGAGGCGCTCCTCGGAGACGGAGTCGAGGACGGGGAGTTGCATGGTGGGCGTGCGGATGTTCTGGGAGGCGGTCATGACGATCTCACGAAGACGGGGGATTCCGAGCGTGACGTTGGCCGCTCCGTGACCTGCGAAAGCAAGCGTGAGTCTTCGTGCGCTAGAAAGACGGAAGAGGTCGCCACGCACCGGCGAAATGGAAGGTGTTGAGCGTCATCTGCGTCGAGGGCTCTCCGACTCTGCGAACGAAGAGATGTCAGCGAACGTCTCGGTGAAGAAAGCACTCCGACTCACCCTTGCGACGCGAGCAGACCGACAGCCTCTCCAGGCTCAACGAGACTGCGCATGTAGCGCATGTTCATGAGCGAGCGGAAGTGGTCGACGGTCATGAGGTCGTCGGCACGAATGAACGCAGGCCAGTCGGCGCGGTGCTTCTTCTTCGTCTTGAGGAGTCGATGAGGGTTGGTCTCGATGTACTTCTCGATCGCTGCGGCGTACGTCTCGGAGATGCTGCCGAGGTGGGTCGAAGGGTTGTAGAGGGAGAGGGAGGGAGGGTTCTCGTTGGGGTGCTTGAGCGCCTTCTTCGAATACGTGTGGCCCATGTCCTGGATCTTGTCGCTCGTGAGGACCTCCTTGGGGCGGAACCGCTCGACGAGGGAGGCGACGTTGCGAACGGCGAACTCGAACTGCATGAGGTGCTTCTGCTTGGTGACGTCGAGCGAATCCTCGCCATAGTTGAACTGGAGGACGCTCGAATCCGAGTTGCGAACCGTGTTGTCGTAGTGAACGCGAAGACCTTCGAGATGCTTGATGAGGCAGCGCTGGAGGTATCCCGATCGACTCGTCTTGACGGCGGTGTCGATGAGTCCCTCGCGACCGGCCATGCAATGGAAGTAGTACTCCTGCGGCCGAATTCCCGTGAGGAAGCGACCTGCGACGAATCCTCCCGCTCGCGGGGCCGTCTCGAACGCCTTGAACGAAGGGAGCGTCTTGCCGCTGACCATGGTCGGTACGCGACGTCCTTCGAGCGACTGCTGACCGAGGAGGCAAGAGATCTGCGACGCGTTGACGTTCGATCCCTTTGCTCCCGAGACGGTCATCATCTGCATGTTGTTGTGCGGGAAGGGCTTGACGAGACCGCTAGGTAGGCATGTCTTGATGAGCTTGGTCGTAACTTGGTTCGTCTCGCCCTCGACCGTCGCGTCGAGTCCTGCGAGCTTGTAGTCGTCGCGAAGGATGAGCTCGAGGCGAAGACGAAGGTCGTCCGCCGTCTCGGGGCGAGTCTTGTCCGCGTCCAAAAGCCCGACGTACTCGAGCGCCGCGTCGAGTCCCTTCTCGTTGACGCCAGCGAGCATCGCTCGTCGATCGGCGTTTCCTTTCTCGGTGAGGAGAAGGTCGTCCATTCGACAGCTGAAGGCTCGGCTCTGGAGGAACTTGGTGAGGACCCGCGAAAGGATCGAGAGGAGCTTTCCAGCGACCTCGGCGCCGTAGAGCTCAAAGACCGAGTGGACGAGTCCGTACGGCGACGCTCCGATTTGCGCCTTGTCGAGGATGCCGGTGAGGAGCTCGCCGTCGACGAAGAGGACGTTCTCCTCGGCCGTGTGAACGCCCCAGGCCGAGCCAGGAACTTTGCCTCGGCAGGAGAAGTTGAGGCCGCCCGCGTTCGGAGGCTTGATGTTCTTCATGAGCGTCGAGATCTGTTCGAGCGAGTAGGTCAGCTTGGGAAGTCGGGAAGCGAGAGGAAGAAGAACGCACGACCTGCTTGCCCGTCCACAGAGGTTGCGGCTTCCAGATCGCTGGAGGAACCGTCAGGACCATTCCTCCTCCCGAGTAGTCGTCCTCGGGTCGCAGAGCGCCGTAGATGAGCTGGTAGTACTCCTCGCGAGTGAAGAAGGTGTCCTTGTTCGTGAGCCACACGCCGGCGACGACGTGATCCTGAATGAGACCGCGGAGGGGGTTGCCGGACGTGGGGACGAGGTACTGGTTGTCGGTGTTGGCGATGAGGCGAGCCTCGGCTTGCGCGATGAGACTTTGAGGGAAATGCATGTTCATCTCTGCGGTCAGAGGGTCAGCAAGCGAACCTGCGTGGTGAGAACCTGCGAGAGCGCACCATCTCCGTCGAAATCGGCGTTGTACGAGTTGCTGGAAACGAGAGCTAGATCAGCTCCTGCTCACGCTCGATCGCGACAGAAAGAAAACTCACCAGTTGGCGTAGTGCATTCGAATCGTCTTCTCGCCCTTGAGCACGCGCACGCGATGGCACATCATACTCGGCTTGTGGAGGGTGGGCTGACGGTTGAGGATGACGATGTCGCCGTCTGCGAGATGGCGGTAGACCTTGCGGTTGATCTGAGCGGTGCGAGTGTGGGGGAGGCCGACGTCGGGGCGGTCGAGGCGGGAGGTGGTAGAGCGGGATTCGGGAGTGAGGAGCTTGTTCGCGTGCGCGGTTCGCTCTTCCTCCGTCAGTCGGTCCTGAGTTCCGCTTTAAATCAGCGACGCACAGGAATAGACTGGGAACGCAACGCACGAGGGAGAGGAGGTTGCCGTCTTCCATCTGGATGTAGCTCGCCCCAGGATGGATGTTGGGACCGTTGATGACGAGGCGACGGAGGTGCTGAACGTTGTGGGCGGTGACGGGTTCGGGGAAGGTGAGCTTGCGAGCGAAGATGGGAGGGACTCCAATCTCGTTCGTCTCGATGTTGACGTCGGGAGAGATGACAGATCGGGCGGCGTAGTTGACTCGCTTTCCCTGCGAGAACAAGTCGGATCAGCTATGTACGACGAGGGAGACAGCAAGTGAGGAACGCACCATCATGTTCTTGCGGAACAGTCCGTCTTTCTTCTCGAGCAGCTGCTTGACTCCCGGCGGAGGAAGCTTGCCGCCTCGCACGATCATCGGGTTCTTCGTGCTGTCCATCATGCTCGTCACCGCGATCTGAAGGTTGATCAAGCTCTCAAGGAGCTGAGTGTAGAGCCTCGCCTTGTCCGGCTTGGGACGTCCCTTTTCTCCGACGAGTTCGATGACCTCCTCCGATACGGGCAAGCTCGCCTGCGCGAACGCGACGCTGAGGTCCCGAACGGTGAACGTCTGGCGGAGGATGCCGTTGAGGAGGGAATTTTGAGGGTTCTCGAAGACCTGGTCTCCCATCGTCGCGGCGGGGCGGAAGCGGGTTGGGGGAACGCAGACGACATCCATGAAGAAGATGTCGGCCGAGGCTTTCGAGGTCGAGGCGACGGGGGAGGCGGCGGTGGCGAGGGGACCGTGAGGGGCGTAGAGAAGGGCGACGATGGGAGCTTCGTGCTTGAAAAGGAGGCGAAGGTGGGCGCGAACTTCGTCGGGAGGCACGATGCGCTCCGTCTGCTTCTTGCGCGTCCCACCGACGTCCTTCTCCGTCCGTCCTTCCTCGTCCTTCTCCTCGTCCGAAGAGTCGTTGGCGTCCTCGTCGACGTCCATTCCCATCTCCTCCTTCTCAGCGTCTTCGCTCTCCTCGCTCGTCGAGCTCCCCCGGCGCTTCCTCCCCTTGCCCTTGCCCTTGCCAGTGATCCCGACGACCTCGTCCTCTTCCTCACTCTCGCTCTCCTCCTCGCTCGCTCCATCTTCGTCCCGTCCGTCCATGATCGCGTCCTCCGCCTGCGACCGCGCGGCGAGTGCTTGAAGGAGAAGAACGTTCCGACGCCGAATCCCTGCGGCCTTGTGGTAGTGACGCTGCTTGGGGACGAGGCCGTACTCGATGATCTTGGTGTGGCCCTCCTTCCTCGTTCGATGAGCGTACCTGCGGTCCTCGTTAGCTTCGCCCTCCCTACCGCAAAAGAGGACGGGACTCACGCTCCGCACCTCCCACACTTCTTCTTCGTCAAGCTCTTGAGGAACTCGGCGATGACCTTCTTTCGTCGGTCATAGACGATCCCGCTCTTCTTGTACTCGTCCCTCCCCTGCTCTTTCGACCGTGAAAGGCACACGCTGACCCAAGTATCGAGCCGATGCTTGTACTGTGCCACCGTCTCCGCTGCCTCCTCCGTCGACTCTCCCTCCTCTGCGTCCGAGAGTGTCGCGTTGGCGGCTTTGCCGGCGGCGCCTTTAGGGACGGGAGCGTTGGTGCGCATGGTGAGGGAGTCGATGGCGTCGGCTTGCACGACGAGGCCGTGTTCGAGGAGGGTGAGCTTGGCGATGTATTTGAGAACCTGCACGAGTCGCTCGCTTCAGCTACTTTCGGCGAGAAAGAAGGAAGTGAGAGCACGTACGGAGACTTCGGTCGCGAGGAAGTGGTGGCAGTAGGTGCAGGTGCCGCGGAGGAGTTGGAAGGCTTGAGTCATGTAGAGGGGGTGGAAGACGGGGGCGGGGAGCTCGATGTGCCCAAAGTGACCCGGGCAGTCGAAGGAGGAGAGACGGCAAGTGGTGCAGCTGTGTGCGAAGGACAGGTCAGCGCGTGTTCGCCTGGATGAGCTCGTGTGCCTCAGCGAGTTCATCCTCCTCAGATCATCTCCGTATAAAGCCCCTTAACCCATCGCAACCTCTCGCATAGCAGCTCCAGCTCCGACGCGAGCTTGCCGTAGCTCGAGCAGAACCTCTGCAAGGCGATCCTCCTCAGCCCATCCCTCCACTTTGCCCTGCGCCCACCCTCACGCACTCGTCCCTGAGCCTTTAGATAGCTTGTGCGCGTTCCAGACCCGACCTGGTAGCTACCCCGAAGAGCTGAGCTTGTCAAGAAGCGCCTCTTCCAGCACTACCTCGCTCAGCTCCTCCTGCTTCCCTCGTCCTTCCCTACTCTCCCGCTTCAACCCCACCCTCAACTTACATGTCTCCCTTCCCCCTAGGCCCGAAAGCCGGATCGTACATGCCTCCCGCATTCGGTTGGTTCTGGTTGTCGAATAGTACGGGATTGACGACTTGTTTAACCGATATTCTGCGGCAGTCGTCTGACTGAAGGGCGGAGAAAGAGATGGAGGTGATTGTCGAGGAGATTGGCTGAGCTGGATCCATCGTGAGCTCGTCGTCGTCGTCCCTCACGAGCACCGAAAGGAGATCGCGAACTTTGGCCCAGGAGCTCGCTTTCGCTTTCGCCCGGCGAAGTGCGCGTGGGCTGTTTTCGAATCCCCTCCCTTCGGATTCCTCCACACCTCACCTAGATCCACGCCGTGCAATCAGAGCGCTCTTAACAGCGTCGAAGAACTCCTTGCGTGCGCTGGACGCCAACCCAGCCGCCTTCGAACCAAGAGGAACCGCCAACTCGTCGCGTCTCCAGCTCCCGCTCCCTTACCCCGCTTAAAGCTCCAGGGACACAGGCGCGTGTGATTGCTAGTGAGCTTCTTGCTTTGAGCTGGAGAGCGGCAATTGGATGGGTGGAGTTAGGAGGGAGGGAAGAAGCTGAGGAGGCACCGCGCGCCGAGGGTGTTGGAAGGACGCGACAGCTGGGAGGCTGGTGTGGCGCCTTCCAGACGGGCGTGGAGCCACAAAGGTCGGTTAGAATCAAGGCGGCACGTGGTGACCAGCAGGTGCAGCTGCTGGAGTTGGCTCGTTCGAGGCGGGGGACTTGCTGAGTCGCTCCAGCTCCGAACTGCTCGCTCCATCTCACACCAGCGCGTTGCTGTTACCTTGCTGACTCTTTCCATAGTATTTTAGGAGCTGGCTGTTGTGCGTGTGAGAGCTCTGCAACCAGCTGAAGGTGAGTGGGCTGCTCGACCTCGTTGCGTCTTGAGATCCTGACGCCAACCCCCTCACCCAAAGCGAGCGCGCCCGGTATGCAGGTCAGTCTTCATAGTCCGCTCTATCGAAATCGTAGTTCACTCTGACCCCAAAACGCAGCACGAGCTCTTCCTCCTCCTCTCTTCGCACCCGTCTCCTCTCCTCGCCTCGCCCCTCCTTCACCCCGGCGAACGCACCACTCTCCTCCGTCTCTCGGCCCTCGCAACTCTTCACCAATCCGTCACTTCCTTTTGCGCTCGAATCCACCCGACTTCCTCCCTCTCCGCCCTCGCAGCGATCCTCACAACCCAAATCAGTCGACCCTACACCGCGGATGTTCTTGCGCTCGAAGAACGCGTTCTGCGGGGCGAGATCGATGGATTACCATTGGCGCTTGTGATGGCGGAAATGGGAGAATGGGAAGGATTGCTCAGCGGAGTCGGTAGGCTGCTCGATGCGCTGGAGCGAGGACCCGC
Source organism: Glaciozyma antarctica PI12 (assembly GCA_002917775.1). Lineage (NCBI taxonomy): Eukaryota > Fungi > Basidiomycota > Microbotryomycetes > Kriegeriales > Camptobasidiaceae > Glaciozyma > Glaciozyma antarctica. Next base: position 1,335,159 of record KZ627157.1, read on the forward strand.
AGCGCTCGAAGGGAAGAGCGTGAGGAGGGTCGCGTTTGCTGGAGCGGATGCCGACTACGAGGCGGAACAGGAATGGACGGCAGCACCTCTTCTTACTCTCCTCAGTCGACATTCCAACACCGGGCTGACCTCCCTCGCCTCCGTCCTCCGGTCCTGCATCTCGGCCATCTCCACTCTCTACCTCACCTGCCTCTCCTCTTTCCTCATTTGGGGTCTTCCAGGTCGTGAACCCCTTGTCCTCTGCACTTCTACCCCAACTTCGTCCTCACCAAGCTCAACAACCTATACATTCCCTCCGACTTCCCTCCCGCACCTCCCAGCACTCGAGAACCCGGCGACTCGCGCAGCGATCGCTCTATGCTCTATCGACCATCTGTCGAGCACTATCGGTTCTACATTCCCTCCCCAGCTCGTCGCTCAGCACCACAACAGGTCCTATCGAGCTCCCTCGACCACTCCGCCACAGCCTACAATCCCTCCTCCAAGGCTGCACCGGTCCAGCCGACGAGTCTTTCCCCTCGCGCATCTCTTCCATCGAAAGTACGTCATCGTCCAAGCCACTCTTCCTTCCTTTCGCTCATTCCTCCGCTCGCAGCCCTCCTCTCCACCCACCTCCTCACCCTACATCTCCCCACTCCCCTCCTCCTCACCACACTTCAAACTCTCAGCACCACCTTCCTACTCCGTACCCCTCTCGCGACCTCCCTAGTCTCGCAACTCCTCCTCCTCCGCCCCCGCCGCACCCTCTCCTCTCTCGACCTCTCCAGCGCCCTCGTTCGCGCCGCAGGAACAGAACTAGACGACGAAGATGGTTCGAGCGCACTTGACGCTTTCCGACTCGTGCTGAGCAAGGAGGAGGGCGTTCCGGAGGATCCGTTCGCGAAGAGGCTGTTGGGACCGAGCATCAGCCTCGTCTACGCTCCGACACCGGCGTTGGCGCTCTTCCTAACACAAGACGCACTGGCGATCTACGGCCGGATCTGGGGGTACCTCATGGCCGTACGATCCTGCCACGCCCGTCTCCTCACCACGTTCGTCCCTCCTTCCTCTCCTCGAACGCGACTGACGCGTCCTCGCAGTTGGGCCTCCCTCGCACACGCCCAACGCCTCAGACGTCGGTACACCGGCGCGAGCGAAGGCGGCATCGACGCCGCAGAAGCCTCTATGCGCGAATCCGCCGTGCGAGGCGTATGGGGCCTCGTTCGCTCGATGGTGTGGTGGGTCGAGGGCGTCGAGGCGCACTTTCAGATGGACGTGATTGATCCTGCGCTTCGGGGGCTGTTGGAGAGGATTGGGGAGGGGGGAGAGGAGAAGGGACATGTGCGGGGGAGGTCGTTCTCGACTAAGGCGGGGAGCGAGGTCGGGGAGGAGGAAGCGAGGCTCGATTTTACGAGTTTGGCGGCGCTACATGCGCTGTATTTGTCGGTGCTGCTTTCGGGATTGTTGCTGAATTCGGAAGTGCTGAGTGGGATGGTGATGGAGATAATGGAGACGTGTGAGGCGTTTTGCGCGAGGGTGGATAGATGGGGAGGAGATGTGTTGCCGGGGCTCTTGTCGGGGACGATGGGAGACGAAGAGAGCGCTCAGCGTGCGTCGATTTCGCTCCTCCTTGCGAGAGCCGGCAACTGACTTTGATTCGCAGTCGTTTGGGAACGACATCAACTCGTTCAGGAGGTCAACGAGGTTCGTCCTCCGTCACTCCTTCTCACCTCGCTAACTTTCGTCACAGACCTTCTCCGACAAGCTCCTCACTTTCTTCGAGCTCCTCTCCTCCGCCTCAACCAACCCTCGTCGCCCAACCCACCCCGACACCTCCGTCTCCTCCACCTCCCTCTTCCGCACCGCCCTCCCCCTCCTCCCAGCCTTCAAGAAGTCCTCCTCCACTCTTTCACAAAACCCCATCGTCGCGCAGGCACGAGCAGAGGCGGAGCTTGCGGCGAGGGAGTTTTTGCCGCAGTTGTTGCTGAGGTTGGATTTCGCGAGGTGGTTTAGTAGAGCGGGGGAGAGGAGGGAGAGGGCGGAGGAGAGGGAGAAGGCGAGGGAGGAGGTGGTGGCGGGGGGGTCGGTGTTGCAGGGGCTGAACGATTCGTAATGCAGTTGGGATCGCGTCGATGGACTGTTATAGCTGGCGAGTTTCGCTCCACACCTGCGTGCATAAGCGGAATGGCCAGAAGTCTGCTTCGTCGCTTTCTCTCTTTCGTTCTGGCTCTCCAAATCTCTGCTCCAAGTTGCCCTCAAGAGGTCGCGAGGGCTTCGGGCGGCGTGCGGGTTTCGTAAAACAAGTGCAGATGCGTATTGCGATGATCTGTAGACAATGCTAGATGTGTTTCAAAGCTGATAACGTAGTAGTAAACCTCTCACTCCTCCAACCGCTCGAGCATCAACTTCGCAGCGAGCGTACCGCCTCCATCCCCTTCTCGCTCCCTCCCTCGCTCCCTCCCTCGCTTCGGTCCCTCTGTCACTCCTCCAGCAGATTCCCGCCCCCTAACCTCACTCCCACTCCCTCATCCTAAATCCCCGCACCCCAGCCCCTTCCCCGCTCCTCAAAAGCCCTCAACTCCCTCTCCACCTCCTCCACCTCCTCCAACGAGATCTCTATCCCTCGATCGCGCATCTCCCGCACCCTCGAATTGAGCTGCAGCATTCCGTCTACCAGGAGACCGAAGGAGGCCGTCAGGCTTTCGTGGAGAGGGGCTAGGGAGGATAGGAGTATGGTGCGCGCGGCGGCTAGGTGGGAGTGAGTGGTCGCGGTGGAGTCGCAGGCGGTCGATTCCAGCGGGATGAAATCGATGTGGTTGATCGAGGGAGGAGAGGTGTCGGAAGAAGGGTGGTCGAGAGTGGGAGGGAGAGAATCGCCGAGGAATGTCGGACCACCTTCTCCACAGAGCTCCATAATCTCCTCCTCGAGGCGCCGGTTCCTCAACTGCGCTTTAAAATGGTCTTCACCTGTAGCAGCGTATCAGCATCATCCCTCCTGCTCCAGCGAACGACTCACTCAGTATCAGACACACCACGCTCCCCGTCTTGAGCCTCTCCAACTCCAACCTCCTCTCCAGATCCTCCTCGCACAGTATACCACCCTTCAAGTCCCTACTCGAGATCTGGAACGCTACTGCGAATGTGCGCTGTAGGGAAAGGAGAGAGATCGGCTCGCGAACGAGGTGCTTCTTTCGCTGCGTGTCGAGTTGGAGGAAGATGTATCGCGGGGCGAAGAGAGAAATGTGTCGAATGGGGTCGCGAGTGAGGTTGATGGGAGGGAGGGAAGGGGTGTCGGTAGCGAGGTCGTGCGAAGGTAGAGTATCGGGGAGAGTGGCGGCCTGGATAGATTGAGAGGTCGTTCGAGCTCCACTTCCAGCTCGAACATAACGCAGCGGACTAGTTCCTCCCTGCGGAACCGGCAAGCGCCTCCCTTCCCTCGGAAGAAGAGGAAGATCTCGCTCTTCCCTGTTCTCCTTCGACTCATTCCACACGGACTGAATGAAGACGTCTCCCTCTTCTCCCCGTCCCAAAAAGACTCCATTCCTCTTTTCCGAGTGGCCAAGTTCGATACTGGCTGCTGACGTGCGCTCGCGGAGATAGGGGAGCGAGGAGGAGGTGTGGAGAGGTCGGCGGGCTTGGGTGGATGGTGCTGGGTCGCGCGGAGTAGAGGCGATGGGAGACGGGGGGAGCTCGGTTGAGAGAGCTGCGGAGGGTGGAAGGGAAAGGATGGCGTAGGATCGAAAGCGAGGCGAGGTGGGGGGATCTTGCAAAGAAGGCGTCGGGAGGGGTCGAGGGCGGAGGGTTGTTGCGAGATGATCGCGTGGGGTGTAGGTGATGGGTGAGGGCGGAAGGGTGGTGGAGAGGGCTGCAGCGGGTGGTCGAGAAAAGAGTGTATGAGACCGGTGGCGAGGCGAAGTTGGAGTATCCTGCGAAAGGGGTCCCTGCGCTTTCCTCCTCGCCTCAAGAATCGCGTTGAGACGTACCCGCGAAGGAGTCGTCCCCGCTGACCTCCTTTCCCCCGCCACCTCGCCGCTCAGCTTCGCTTGTTCTACCTCGCTCGTGCTCGCTGGTGCCGAACCGGGTGGAAGTGATTCGTGCAGAGTGATGGAGGCTGCTGACAGATTCGCCTGGAATTGAAGGATGATGGAGCTGATGTCGTTGACGGAGAAAGGGGAGGGAGTGCATTAGAGAGTGCCTTCGAGAGCGGTGCGAAGGAGGGACCCGAAAGCCTCGAGTTGGAGGTCGCTGCGCGAGAGATTAGCTGTGCTCGCGATCGTGAGGTCAAATGGACACACCTTGTGGGAATCGACTCCTCCTTGAGGGCTGCACAGACGGAGTTGAGCTGGTTGCCAATGGCTTGAAACGTTGCCGAGATGTTGGCAGTCGACGAGCGGCGGTCTTTGGACCACTCTGTGAGCTCTGCAGGTGAAGATCAGCAGACTGGCCTTACCATAGCGCTTAAGGAAGCTACTTACGCTCCATCAGCGTGTGAGAGAGACCCTGCAAGCCGTGCACCTCGCCCTCGATGTACTGCTCTCGCTTCCAAGGTGGTACCACCTCGGGCTAGCGAGAGGTACAAGTATCAGCTCGGCCCCTTAGCACAGCATCTGAGCTCTCCACACCCACAGAGCGCGGGGAGAGGCTCACCTTGGCTTCAGAAGTCATCTGCGCGCCCGGGACCACCAGAGGAATGAGGTCCACTCTCGGCCTGGGGCCTCTGAGCGGCGCTCGTAAAGACGCATGAGAGGTATGGTCACCGAGTTGGATGAAGGGAGAGGTTTCTGCGGGGCTGGGCATCGAGAGGGCGGCGGTAGGCGGTCCTGGAAGTCACTGAACGAGGAGCCTCAGCGCCCGGAGTCGGCGGCGGCGACGTGGGAGCGGGCGAGGCGCCGGGATGTCACTGCTGTGAGATTGACCGGGGTAAGATCTCTACCAGGTGTGCTGGTGCTGTAGGTGGTCGGGAGAGGAATTGGAGGAGAGAGGGAGGACTTGGCTGAGTTCGTTTCGCTTCGTTCAACCAAGGTGAGCTTTTTGCTGTTCCTCTTGACTGAGCTTGACTCAGCCAGTCCAGTCTTGATCACACTCCCATCAACTCTCTATCTCTCTTAGTTTGAAGTCTCTCTTTTCGCCTGACTTTGGCTCAGAGTCGCGTCGAACGCGTCGAAACGCGTTGACTCAACTCGTTTTTCTCGCACGGTCTGATTCAAGTTCTCCTCACCTTTGCGCCATTTACCAGACTGCTGCCGCACAGAAACCGTGTCTCCCTGCGACTAGATATCGCTTCAAGGGGCTGAAATTGCGTGAGCACTTTTGCAAAGGCCGCTGCTCGGATTTGTCGTTTCGACAGCTCAATTCGAGCCAGGGTTCATTAAATCTCATCTGTATCACTCAGCTACGAGAAGATTGTGAGCTGAGAGGCGGACCTGAGGAGGAGAGGAATGCGTCGTAAAACGCAAACAGCCGCAAGGATCGCGCCGTGCTCCCTCATTTTTTTCCCTGGTCTCCTCCTTCCTCATCAAGTCCAAGGCGCCTTTCCAAACCTCTCCTTCATCATCTTGTGGCCGTCTCCTCCTTGATGGCCACATGCCTTCGCAGCAGCTTCGCTCCGCGAGGTGAGCCTGAGGTGCGCCAGGCCGCAGCGCCAGTCCTTGGCGTTCCTTCGACCTCGCTGCTATCCCTATCCTCAGCCCATAATCCCCTTCGAATCCTCTCTCAAGGAGCTGCGTTCCATCTCGCATGCTCGCTCCGTCGGCCTGCGAAGGTTCATTCTTCCACGGTCTCAGGTCGATCCTGTCTGTTGCCGACCTCCCTCCTCCGAGGCGTTTCGTTCCTCACGGGCTACACTCTCGACGACGACGACGACAAGACTCTAGCTACTCTTCACCAACTCAGCCGCCTCAGCCATTCTCGAAAGACACCAGTGAGTCGCTTCTCCACTGTCGGAGCACTGCTTCCGCCCTCTTCTCGAGGCTCTTGGCAGCTGGGGAGAGGCGCCGGAGGGGTGGTAAGATCGGGGGAGCTACGGTGGAGTAGGGTACGAGCGCAGGGGGTGTAGCGCGCAGAGGGAGGCGAGGTGGAACGTCGAGAGAGCTCCAGACGGGCGCAGGCCGTGTCAGGTCGAGCCACTCTCAGGCGGCACGAGGGAGTCCATCGAGGTGGTGGAACGTCCGTACCTATGAAAAGGGAAATGTGGAGGGACACCCGCTCGACTAGAGGACACAGCTAACCCTCCTTTGCTCCCCAGTGACCCGCCCAATCCCCGAAGGCGCCCCGCGCAAGCGCCCAGCGCGTTCCTGCCTCGCCTGCCGCTCCTCCAAAGTCCGCTGTGTCGGCGCCCCTGGTCGCCGTCGAAGTCGGCGCCGCCGAATCCCGCTGCCAGCGGTGCGAGAAGATGGACATTGATTGCGAGTTTGTGAGCTTGAGGAGGTTTGGGAGGCCGAGGAGGAGGCCGCCTGGGACGGCGCCGAATGATCGAAGGACGGGGGAGAAGAGCAAGGGGAAGGAGAAGGAGGTGCCGAACGATGGATGGGTCGACGCGGACGTACCCCCTTCGCAAGGTCGTGCTCCTCCCTCAGCACCCCACGCAGGAACCCTCGTCCCCTCCCCTCGCTCCAGTCTCTCCCCTCCCGCCTCTCCGACGTACTACTCTTTCCCCCTTCCAAGCCCTCATCAAGACCTCGCCCCCGCCTCGGACACGTCGGACAACTACGAATCCCTCGCACACGAGTACCTCACCACGATCCACCCCTTCCTCCCCCTCCTCCCCTCAACCCGCGATCACCTCGTCTCCTACCTCCGCTTCTCGGCCCCAATCCTTTCCATCGCGCTCTACTCGATCCTCAACCCGAACGCCGACCTTCATATCAGCGTCGAGAGCTACCAGACGAGTTTGGCCGACTTGCAGGCGGCGGTGATGATTGTGCAGAGCTACTATGGACGCGGGAAACCGGCGGAGGCGAGGGAGACGCTGCAGTGGGTGTGCGCGAGGATCTTGGAGAAGGGGTGGCATAGGATTGATGCGGCGGGACACGAGGGGATGGACATTGAGTTTGTCAAGGGGGTGAGGGTGCTTTGGTGGGAATCTTGGTGCATGGAGATTGCGATCGCGATCGTCACGGGCGTACGGACGTTCGTGCTTCAAGGCGTCGACTATTCGGTTCTTGTGAGCGATTCACCCAACGATGTGCGTTCCTCCTTACCCCCTTGAAGGCCCTCACTAATTCGAGAGGATCTACGCAGGCCGATTCGCCGTACAGCCTCCGCGTCCGCGCCGTCTCCCTCCTCCTCTCGTCGACCGAACCCCCCTCGCCCGCCGAGCTCGACCCAACCCCTCGTATCGAAGCCCTCAACACGGTCGCCTCGACCCTCTCCCTCCTCTCCCGTCACTCTTACCTAACTACCTGCAACCTCCTCGCCTCTCTCCCCTCCTCTCATGCCTCGTACGCCTCCCTCTCCGCCTCCCGCGAAGCAGCCTTCATGGCCTCTCTCATCTCCTCCGCCTCCACCATCTTCCTCCTCTCCTCCTCCTCCCTCTTCGCCTCTTTCGCCGCTTCCGCCTTCCCCTGCGGACTCGATACCACTTCCACTCCTCCCATCTCAACCCACGCTATCCTCCGCATCGCCTCCTCTCATATCTTCTCCCTCATTCGCACCTCTCTCAACCCCGCCGTCCCTCCCTCTGTCCATTCACCTTTCTTCGGTTGCTCCCTCCTCGTCGCGAGTCAAGGAGCGATGTTGACGCTTCAAGCGGGGGAAAGCGACGATTGGAGAGGAGCGGGCGTGCTGAGTGATTTGGAACTGGCCGAGTGGGTGCTGGCGGGGCAGGAGAGGAGGTGGAGTGCGGTTGGGGGCGTGTTGAGGGAGTTGAGGATGCTCAGGTTGGCGGTGTATGGGGCTAGTGAGAGGGGGGCGCAGTTGTTGTTGAGTAGTGTAGAGTAGGCGTGACGTCGTTTTGTTGGGAATTCGCGAGTTCTGTGCCTTGAGGACGAAGCGTTCGAGGAGGTGCTGGAACAGTCTGGGAGAGGAGAGATTGGGAAAACCTTTTTGTTCTTTGCGACAGGAAACACTCGCAAGAGGATCTCGCGCACTTTTTCTCGCTCGAATCGAGCGGGAGGAAGACGGGGCGGACTCCTTCCACCTCCTCTCTCTGGCTTTCAGGGTGTTGAGATCCTTCGAAGTGAACGTACTACGCTCTCGTCGAGAGAGGACCAGCAGGATACCAGCTGAGCGCCAAAGGAATCGCCGATGAGATCGAAATTGGCGGAAGGCCCCGCAGGAGAAGCTTCAAGATAGGTTTGGCTTAGCGAGGGCTGTCTGGCCTTCCTCCATGCCGGCTTGAGGGCTGGTGGTGGGGAGGATCGTCGGGTCCGCGAAAGGACTCGGAGTCCGGAGAGCGGGGTCGGAGTTGGCGAGCGAGTTTTTGGCTCAGGGCTGCTTGGAGATAGACGACCGTCGCCAAGCCCCAGGTGTCGAGACGGCGGACACATCCTTGCGCGCCAGCTCGCCGTGGTTTGGACTCCACCACCCATTTGTGTCGCAGCTAGCTAACTTGCAGCAGTAAGTAGAGCGTATCTTGTTCAGGGAGCGGGTGACGATGAGGGAGGCCGGGCGAGCCAGGGCGGCGAGGGGGGCGCTCTCTCGCCGGAAGGTGTTGTGAGCTTGCTGGCAACGGCTACCGCGCGAGCGGCCAAGGGGCCACTAGCAGACGTTTTCACAAGGAGGAGGACACTGGGGGAGTACGGGAGGGCCAGGAGGGACCACGCGCCTCATCGCTGGCGGCCTCAGGAGTCAGGCCTTAGGGACAGGGTACGCTCGACGCTGAAGCACTGCTGACCAGCTCTCTTCTCCTTTCGCAGGCAGATTGACTGCCGAAACTTGCTCTCGCAACGGCGCGCGACCTTTGCCATTCCCACCTCGGCGCATCCTCCTCCTCCCCCGCGCTCTCGGCGACGCCAGGACCACGATGAACCCCTCCTCGCACCTCATCCAGTCCCTCTCCATCCCCTCCCACTCGACCCGCCCCTCCCCACCTCCCGAACACACCGTCTACAACATCCTCATCACGACCCCGACGCACTCGTACACGATCCCGCACCGCTACTCCTCCTTCGCCTCTCTCCACTCCTCCCTCTCCACTCTCTCCCCCCCTCCCCTCCCTCCCAAACGCTCCCTCTTCTCCCTCGTTGCACCGAGCGAATCAACCCTCAACTCCCGTCGCGCAGCTTTGGAAACCTACCTCCGTTCCCTCCTCTCTCGCGCCCCCCTCGCCTCCCACCCCGCTTTCACCACTTTCCTCGCCGCTCCTCCCTCCGCAGCTCCACTACCAATAACGAGTACATCCTGGCTCCTCTCCCATTCCTCCCTCTCTTCCCTCGCGCGCTCCCTCCGCGGTCAATTCGCGCAGAGGGACGCTCTCCTCTTGCGGAACGATGCGGGCGCACATGCCGTTGGAGCTGAAGCGAAGAAAGGGTTGGTAGAGCTGGTGAGCGGGGTAGAAGGGTTGGGGAAAGGGTTGAAGGAGCTTGCGGAGGGAGGAATGGTGGATGGGGAATTAAGGAGGCGAGGGGAGATGCTGGGGAGCTTGAGGGATGAAGTGGAGGACCTGGGGAAGGTGGCGAGGGGTGGCCCGAGGGTTGGGTCGGGGAAATGGGAGGTGGGAGCTGTGAAGGAGAGGGAGAGCTTGTTGAAGGGGAAGGGGACTGCGAGGGTCTTGGGAGCGGTCGAGACAGCTGAGACGAGGCCATTGGATAATGCGGGGTTGATGCAGTTGCAGCAGACGTATGTTGGGGAGCAGGACGCCAAGCTCGAAGGCCTCACCGCCGTTCTTCGGCGGCAGAAAGCGCTGGGGTTGATGATTGGGGACGAATTGGCGGTGCAGAGTGAGGTGCTGGATGGGATTGAGGAGGATGTGAGGAGGGTTGGGGGGAAGATGGGAGAGGCGGGGAAGGTGATGAGGAAGCTGGGGACTTAGTGGTGCGTTCCCTTTCGTGTGCGGGCGGAGAAGAGCGAGCTGACGATCTCCTAGTCGCGCAGAGCACGAGCAGGAACCAGTCATTATGTCGGAATAGTACGCATCGCAATTCATTGTCCATCATCTCTGCTCCCCCTTCACATTCCTCCCGCTCTCGCTCCTGCTCCCACTCCCCACCAACCCCTCCAACAACCCCCCGACCTTCCGAACCGCATTCCACACCCACCCCTCGACCCCCTCACCCATTCCTCCCCACCTCAACAGCGTTTTGAGTCCCGAGACTTTGAGGAGAACGCCGGTGAGAAAGGGGAGGAGGAGGAGGAGGACCATGCTGCGTTTCGCGAGCTTTTGAGCGAGGGTGGTGGGTTCATCTACGGGCTACGTCAGGAGGTTGCGGGGAGGGAGCGAGGAAGGACTTACAGGGGCGGAGGAGGACTAGGTGACCGAGGAACGGTTGCGAGAGGGTGTTGAAGAAGCTGCCGAGGAGGACGAAGCGAAGGTACCTGCGTGCGAAGGGGTGAGCGGGTCCGATACGGCGACAGGGGAAGAGCGTACCGTGCTGTGGGTTGTAATAGCTTCTTCCTGTGTTCGGGAGGAGCAACGAGCGTGTGCGCAACGAGTGTCCCTAGCGAGATCGAAGCGTCGCCTTCGCAAAAAATAATGCAGTCGACCGGGAGGAGAGGTTCTGACGACGCGACGACTTGCGCAAAGTGTGTCGACGAGAGCTCATATGCTACGCCCTGGGAGTCGTCAGCTTGCTTTGTGAGACGCGTAGGAGAGAGAGAGGACGCACCTCCAACGCCGGCGGCAGCTCCCCCGTAAACTCGAGCCCAGGACAGCACCTCTCCCACACCCACCTCCTGTACTCCCCTCCGTCCTCCCCCTGCTCACTCCCACCCTCTAGCAGCCCCACTTTCCCCTCCCGATCGTTCACCCCTCTCACGATCGCGCTCGTATAACACGGTTCAACGAACGGGATCCCCGCAAAGTCAAACGAGAGGAACGCGCCGGGAATGCGGACTGTGTATGATGCTAGAGGGGGTGTGGGACCGAGGAGGGCTGAGAGGAGCTTGGCTGCGTGCGGGGTCAGCGGGTGCGTTTTGCTCGTGGGAAGGGAGGGTACGGTGTAGGTTGGCGCCGTAGACTAGGTAGAAGTGCTTGGATGGGTCTTGCGCGGGCGGGCTTGCTGGGAGGGGTGGAGGGGACATGGTCGGAGAGCGGGAGAGGTCGCGAGGAGGAAGAGGACTGAACGCGCGCGTCGGTTGTCTTTCTTCCTCTCCCTCGCGACGTGCGCGGACACGGACACTGCTCTTCTATACATAGGCTCCTGAGGCGGGAGAGCAGGTCCCAAGACGGGTAGGACGCGTGCTCAGGCAACGTCTTGGACCCCCCTCCCTCTTCGCTTTCTCGCCACGCCAGCTTGTCGTCAACGTGGCGTCCTCCTCGCTCAGATGGGGCTTGAGTCGAAGCTGGGGAACATATCGAGACGAGCGCACCCACCCGTGCACGACCTGCGCTCTCCATAGGCGCCGACGTCCCCGCTCTCCTTTGCCGCTCCTTCTTCGACTGGTATACTTCAGTCTGCTCCCTCGTTCATGGTGCCGCACATCCAAACTGTTCGCTGGTATTTACAACGCCATCCAAGTCTCGTTCCAAGGAACCTCTACTCCGCCTCTCCCTCACGGCATTCTTTGATCCTTTAATCCGCCGGCTGTCCTGCGCGACGTCGACGGCGGAAAAGAATCTCTAGGCGGCGGAGACAGGCTTGCGAGACGATGACGGGACGGACGGCTGCGCGGGCGAGTGAGATCTGCTCTGAAAGTGAGGTGATTGGGGAGCCTGCGACGATGAGCTCGGCAGCGAGGAGGGCAGGAACGGACCAGTAGGGCGAGTCTGGGCAAGGGTTTCTGAATGTCATCCGGTCCTGTTTGACGACAGAGCGAGTGGAGTAGGCTTACTGTTCAGGTAAATCAGCGGAGCGAGAGTGAAGGAACACACTGAGTGCCACTTTCTCTCCCCCGCCAGAAAAGGCAGAGGAGGAAAGATCGACACATCTGAGACGAACAAAGGGATACGCAGGAAACACTTCAAACCGTAGAAACTGCACACTTTTTCAGCTCGAAAAGGAGCGGTCGAAAGGGCAGTTTCCAGGACTTGGACTTGGGAGGGCCTGTGCACGATTTCAGTTGGGTGAGAGGTGAGGAGGCTCAAGAGTACGCTGGCTTCTCTCCGGGACACGACAAACAAGGGGAAGGATCGACGGGAAGTCAATTCTAGACCTCGTCCTCAACGGCTGGCTGCGAGAGTGGACTTCGTTTCGACGCGAAGTTGAGGCACCAGAGGGGACTAAAGCAGCGTTTCCTCGACGTATATTCAAACCAATTGATGGGAGTGTGGAGCGAGGCAAACGACTGGAAGAGAAACGGGCGGTGGGAAAGAAGCGAGAAGGTAGCGAGCTCGCTGTTGCGAAGGCCAGCGAGAAGTCTGAGTGAGTGCGCTTGCTGAAGCGGTGGAAACCTATCGTTAACAAGCCTGAGACTCCTTATCTACTTGACTGTCTCTAAGGACGACAGCAATCCTCAAAACAGACGAAGTTGAAAGTCAAAAAGGGCAGCGCGCGGCGACGTGAGAAGAGACCTGAGTGTGCCTCCGCCGACTCGAGGCGACGGCTGGTGCAGCCTCTCCTTCAACTTCCCTTGAGCCGACAGCGCAGAGCACCTTTATCGCCTGCTCAACGACACCCGACAACGAGCTGTAAGCCCACTCGACCGGCGGTGGCGATGGACTCGGACGACGACCCGCTTGAGCCCTTCTGGGAGTCTCTCGCCGTCCTCGACCAAGGCCGCAAGCACCCAGTCTTCTCCTTTTCAAGCGACGACGACTCGGAGATGGCGCTGAAGTACCGGGAGAGCTACTCGGAGGGGGAAGAGCAGAGCTCGCGGCTACGGGCCAGTTCGAAGGTGCACGGTGACGAGGGACGCCGGGCGCGGGAGGGAGGCAGCAAGAGCGTGGAGGCTGCTTCGGTGGGGGCGGAGAAGGGACAGAAGGGAGCTCGTACGGCGGAAGGAACGATGGGACCGCCGCCACCTCCTCGACCTCAGCTCGACCCTCACTCAACCTCGACGACCAGGCGCCGCTCCCCCACTCCAATCGCCTCCAGCTCCCGCCTTACTCCTCCCCCACCTGCCGCCAAAGCTACGAATTCACGTTCACGCCCCTCCTCCCAAGCTCCCATCACCTCCCGCGCCCCTCCGAACCCCAACTCTCGCGCTCTCGACCCTCTCCGCACCGAACTACCTACCGTGGAGCTCTCAGACTCGGACTCAGATATCGAGGTCGTCGAGTTTGCCGCCCCCATCACGCTCAAGACCTCCTCGAAACCCGTCCCGAAACGCGGCTCCTCTCGAACTCCCGCCGTCCGCAAGTCCGCTCCAGCTCCCAAGGTCCCTGCCGCCCGCACCTCCTCCTACGCTCAACTCCCCACTCCCGCGGCAAAGAAGGGGCGCAAGTCGGGCCCTTCACCACCCGCCACGCTCAGGGAAGCGACGGAGCGAGCCAAGGCGCTCAAGCCGGTGGACCAGGTCCAGCAGTTCCCCACGATCGGATCTTACGCCAACTACCTCAACACGTTCCCTCGTACGCCGCCGTTCGTCTTCCAAGGCTGCCGGATCGCTTTCGTCAATTTCTACGACACGTCGGGCAAGAACGCGCTCGACAAGGCTCACTTGCTCAAAATGAACATCGTAGCGATCAAAGGCGGGATCCTCGTCGCTCCCGAGTCGTTCGTCGCTGCGCCACCGAGGGGGGACGAGACGGATTCGGAATGGGCTCAGCGCGCGGAGGAGGAAGGCTGGACGACGCACGTCGTCGTTACCGAGATGGAGGGGAGGAAACCGAGGTACCAGGACGTCCTCGCGCTGCTTGGGGAGGACGGGATCGACGAGGAGGAGCTCGGGGGATGGGCCAAGGTTGTTAGGGACGAATGGATCAGTACGAGCTCGCTGCTCAAGGAGAAGGTGGGCGAGTCGTTCCATGAGCCGCCTGGGCGCTCGGGGGCGCCGGTGAGGAAGGTCCTGACGAGGGTGGAGGAGCCGGATAGTTCGGATGATGAGGAGGATGGGGATGTGGAGATGTGGGATGGGGAGAAGGACCGTCCGCCTTCGTGAGTCCTTTTTTATGTTCGTTCTGGGAACGCAGCTCATGAGGTGGGCTCTCTGCAGACCGTTTGGAGTGGACGATTGGCCCGTAGGCGAGGCTCCTCCTCCTGGTTACCGTTTTGACGATCTCGGCGGAGCGATGGACTGCGACGGCGGAGACGACTCGAACGATGGCAAGCACTGCGACCCCAACGAAACGACCAACAGCGACCCCATCGAAGATCCTACGCTCACAGCTCGTTCGTCGCACGACGGCGGCAAGGACAACTACGACGATTTGCGTGAGGAGCTTGACCTCGTGCGACGGTTCGGCGACCTCGTTTCAGACGAAACGCTTGACGAGGGAGGATCTGCTCTAATCTGATATGCTGCTGGACGACTTTGCGACGGACGAGGAGAAGGATCCGAGTCCGAAGAAGCCGTCGCCGACGAAGAAGGTGCGTCGTTTTGTTGTTGAATGACGGGGAGGAGATCTGATGAGACCACTGCAAAAGTGGAAGGAGAGGACGTACGCGTGCGACAAGTCGTCGAATGGAGGAGGAGCCAAGTCTCTGTCGCCGAACGAGCCTACCGCTAGTGCTGTGCGTCCTTTCGCGTCCTCTCTGATTGATCTATTGGCAGAACTTGGGCTCGCAGCTCGAAATGCTCGGAAAGCTCACGCCCAAGGGATCGTTTCGCGAGCGAGGCTACAGGATGGGTTCGTCCCCGCTCGGCTGTTTTCGCAACTCTCGCTGACGATGGTGCGGTAGCTGCTGGAGCTTTGCGGAATCGTGACGAGCACATTACCGAGTACAAGGACGCGGTCAAGGTGCATCCGAGCGAGCTGTTTTCGCCCCGGTGCTGAGCTCGCGAAGAAGGTACGCCTTTTCGATCCTGCTCTCTCGCCAATCACTAACGTCCTCTTCTCCCCAGATCGTGGAGATCTGCCGAACTGGTAAACAGCTCGCTGTACCCCTTTCAATCACTCACTAACGACCTCGCAGGAACGCATCGCAAGCTCAAGCTCGTCGGTGAGAAGGAAGAGGTCGTCGAACTGCTCTCGGGCGTCTACGGCATCGGCACGATCAAAAAACGGGAGACTACTACGATCTCGGCTGTCGCTCGCTCGAGGATATTGGGAAGGTACCGGGGGCGTCGCTGACGGATGCGATGGAGTTGGGAGTCAAGTACTATGATGATTTGGCGAAGAGGATTCCGAGGGAGGAGGTGACGGAGTTGTATCGACATGGTGAGTCGCTGTTCTCGTCGTAGGAGAGCGCGGCCGACGAACCATGGTCTGCAGCGGTCGAAGCGGGTTCGTATTTGCTCGCTCAAATCTGCAGGTTGCGGTGCTGACGGGGCTGGACTCGGCAGCGAAGCGTATCGATTCGAAGCTCATCGTCGAGTGCATGGGCTCGTACCGCCGGTGAGTCCTCTCCCCCTCCCTAGCTTCTTCTCGCTGAGATCTTTCGCAGCGGGCAAGAAGACTGCGGAGATATCGACCGTGCGTCCTCTCATTCCTTCTCCGTGCGCACCGCTGACCCCGCTCGCAGTCCTCGTCACTCGCGACACGGCCGATGGCAAGAACCACAAAGGGCTGATCAAGAAGCTCTGGTCGGAGCTGTACGAGCAGGGCATCATTCGGCACTCGCTCACGAACCCTCATGACTGGAAGTCGCTCGACGTCAAGTAGGTCATTCCTCCTTCGAGGAGTGCGAAGCTGATCTCCAGCTCGCCAGGTTCAACGGGCTTTGCGCGCTTCCTGGAGGACTTATGCGCAGGATCGACATTCTCGGTGTGCCTTTGTGAGTCGCCTGCGCGTGGGGAGCGAAGGACGTACCTGACGAAGTTCACGCAGGGACGAGATGCCTGCTGCTCTAATCTACTTTACGGTGCGCTTGCCGGTACTTCGAGCGAGTACTTAGCTGACACTGCCACCTTTGTGCAGGGCAACGACGTGCGCTTTCTACCGCTTCGCTCTCCCAGCTCCTCGCTGACGTTCTCTCGCAGTTCTTCAACCGCTCGATGCGACTCAAGGCTCGCCACATGGGCTTCCGGCTCAACCAGTGAGGTCTCTACGGGAATGTACGTCGCTAGCTCTCCACTTCGATCCTCACGCTGACTTCGGCGGGGCTAGGTCATTCGAGGCGACAAGGGAGTCAAGCTCACGCAAGGGACGAAGATCGATTGCCCGACGGAGCAGGCCATCTTTGAGAAGCTTAAAGTCACTTGGAGGTACGTTCTTTCGCGCAAGGATGGGGTGGGAGGCTGACATTAGAGCAGGCCAGCGACGGAGAGGAGGCCGTGAATGGGATGGATGCGCGCGATTTGTGGATAGGAACTTGTTTTTGTAACTTGCTTTTGCTTGTGGGGACCGGTGAGGGAGTGGGGCTGGCTTCCTGGGATCCTGGGAGGAGCTCCAGCAGCTGCCTGCTCGGCAGCGAGAGGAGAGGGTGCGAGTGCGAGATCGTTTCGCTCGCTCCTCCCCTCAACCTTTCGCTTCCCCTCTTACTGAACGCCTGCTGTTAGATCATTGAGATATATTCAGCGTCCTTGCCCTGCTCTCGCTTTAGTTGGACGCTCGGCTTGCACCGCCCTCGCTGCGTGAGAACTCAGCCCGAACTCGTCACCGCCGGAGTCTTCTTTCCTCACTTCTGAACCTCTGAAAGACAAGCACAGCCCACGCCGACAGTCAGCTAGTGCAGCACACCCGAGACAGCTTGCCCAGATCCTCCCGCCTCGACATCAGCTCCAAGTCCACATCCTCTCGACTGCACCGCATTCGCCGTTCCTTCTCCTCTCGCAGCAAACACACACGCAGCTCAAGACAGCAACCGCCACCATGTCGGGCTTCTTAACCAAAATCGGTGAGCGCCTGTCCTTGCGCTGGATTCAGGGAGAGCTGAGTTGACTTGAACCGCCAGCGCACAACAACCGCCTCTCGCTCGGTCCCAAGGACACCAAGACGCTCGCCGACTTGATCAGCACGGAGAAGCGACTGATGGAGCAGTGCGTCCATCTTCTTCCTCAATTGACCGCCTGCTGAACCTCCGCGCAGGACCCAGAACCTTGCTCAAACACGCACCAAGTCGTCCGTCGCTCTCAAGGACTGGGGAGTCGCAGAAGGTCCTGACCTCGGCGTACGTCCACTTCCCTCCCTCTTGTGGACCTGGCTAACGCTCGCGTGTAGGACGTCCTCACCAAGGTCGCGCTACTGTTCGACTACCTCTCGGGCGCAGAGAAGCAGTTCGCCGAGCACGACGCTAGCTTCCGGTGAGTCGTGCGTGGGTGTAGAGTTCGAGGATGGAGAGCTGACGAAAAGTGTAGGATGCGGTACAAGGACGTGAGGACGAGGGAGGAGAACCTGTCGACGCTCAAGCGGAGCCAGGCTAGCTTGGCGAGCAAGATCGATAGTCAGGAGAAGAAGGTGCGCTTCGTTTGGGAATGCAGAGGGGTGGAGCTGATGCGGTGATGGCGTACAGGTCTCCAAGATGAAGGAGGAGAACAAGGTGCGTTCCTGCTGTGGCCGAGGGCAGGGGAAGGAGTTGATGAGGGCTCTTCGCAGGACCTACCAGCGGCAAAGCAGAAGCTCCGCGAGATGCACCAGGAGATGGTTGGACTCGAGCACAGCGTTTTGAACGAGGATACCGAGTACGTGCAGCCTCTCCTCCTTTCCGCACTCGCTAACCCGGGCGCAGACTGAGCGACTTCAAGCGGATGGCGACGCGCGAGGCACTATCTCTCAAGCTAGGAGCGCTGCTCGAGTTAGGAGAGAAGACAACCATCATCGGCGAGCTGGGAAAGCTGCTTGTCGAGGAGATTCCCCTCCAGCGAACGGAACCAGGAGCCCCTCGTGCTTCCTACCAGGGTGCGCCTCCTTGCCGCTCACCCTTTCTTTGCGCTAGCTAACGTTCGTGCAGGCTTTGAAACGACGGATCAGATCATGTCCGACGCGCAACGCTGCATCCAAGACGTCGTCTTCAACCCTCTCCCCGCCACCACCTCCCCCGGCGCTCAGCAACAACACTACGCCAATCCTTCCTCCAACGAGCCGTACCACCCCTCACCAGACCACGGAGGCTATGGCTCCCAATCCTACGCCTCGCAGCAAGCGTACCCAGCTTACGGCGAAGGCTCCGACCCTCTCGGACCTCTCCCAACGATCCGCCACTCTCCTCTCCGAGGTGCCGCCGACCTCCCTGCCACCTCGACGAACGTGTCGGGATTCTCGGGCTATGGCGACCCTGCGCAGGGGGTACGGGAACCGGTCGAGTTTGGCGTACATGGATTCCGACGCGGGGCATCAGGGATTGGCGCGGGAGAGGGGAGTGAGAGGCGAGGAGACGTTCCCGGTTGATGAGCGGGATGAGCGGGATTATGAAAGGGTGGAAGCGTACGAGCGGGAGCAGGCGGAGGCGGATAAACGGGAGTACGAGCGCGCGCAGGGAGGGACGACGCCAGAGGAGCACAAGCAGCAGTATGACCAGCGTCAGGAGCAGTCTCAACACTACGACCAGCCTCAGCACCACCAGCAGGAGTACGAGGAGGAGCCTCAGCAGCAATACGCCGAGCCGGACCACCCACCGCCTCCTCACGAGGTCCAGCAGCTCGAGGAACGCCCGTACGTTCCTCACGCCGACGACGGAGCGTACCACGGTCCTCTACCCCCCGACGACATTCGACCTCGCACGCCCTTGACACCACTCTACACCGCCCTCTCGACTTCGCAGCAGCCCACTCCGTCGCCGACGACTCAGCAAGTCTTTACCGCCCCTCCTTCCGAGCCCACGACGAGCACCCCTCTCGCCAGTCCTACTCGTACCTCTCAACCCGACTACCCGGCCCAGCCTCCCTTCTCCCAAACGGCCGAGCAGGTCCCCTCAGTACAACCTCTCTACCTCCCCTCCGCTCAACCTTCCTACCCCGCCCAACCTTCCTACCCCACTCAACCCTCCTACACAACCCAACCTCCCTCCCCTACCCGCCCTCTCGTCGGCCGCGGCAACAGCGCCCTCGGCAGCAAGCACGGCGACATCTTCGTCCCTCACACGATCGGGGCTTCCACTTCCGGCGCCGCAGGGGGCTCTTTCCTCGGACAAGGGACGTCGGGATACAACGCCCGTACCGGTGGCGGAGACGCGAGTTCCATCGGGAGCGGCGAGGCGCGGAGAGTGAATGCTGGAGCGTTCAGGAGGCCAGCGGCGCAGACGGGGAACAGCTATGGCATCTCCGTGGGAGGGATGGGGGATTCGAGGTACCCTACTGCCAGTGGACCGAGCGAGGCGAATGCGATTAGGGAGGCGTATAGGGCTGCGGAGGAGGCGCCAAAGTTTGATGTGAGCCCTTTGCGAGTGGGGAGGGGGTCGAGTCCTTCGTGAGTTCCGTTTTCGTCTCTTCGTTCGTGTGCGCGGGAGCTGATGGGAGATGTAGGAGGGAGGATAGGAGTGGGGAAGGCGTGCAGAGGAGCGAGACGCTGCCGGCGTACGTCGATCCGCATCAGGCGCCCTTGTCGCCAAATTCGACGACGGCGCATGGGAGTGGGTTTGGAGCCGAGAGGTTCGTGACGAGGTTGGATTAGGAGGAGCGAAGTGTTCTTATCGTGTGGAATGAGTAATATGTCTATCGCTGTGCGAGGACGAGGAGTGGCCGAGGCAGCGAGGTGCTTTGGCTTCGCTACGTCGCTGGCTGTGTGCGCTCTCTGGCTTCGGTTAAACTTATCCACAGCTCGCGCTTTCCAGCAGAGCTTGCAGCCCTAAACTGGCGGAATCCTTTCTTCGGAACTGAAGCCTCCCTCAACCCTCAGGCCGCTCCTCTGCTCGCCGCCCTTCCTCTCCCCAAACAGCAAGGACAGCGCGGCACACGGCTATCCCAGCTTATTCGACCTGAGTCTCATCTCTCGAGGCGAGGAATACCTGCGCACTTGCGCGACAAAGCGCTCACGCCGCCATCCAAGGCGAGTCCTCCCTCGTCTCCCTCGAGTACCAAACTGAGACGCGCTTCCACAGGCCTCCAAGTCTACTCCCCGCCCTCCCCGCTTTGGCCCCTCCCCACCCCTCCGCGACCTCTTCACCCTCCTCAGCCACCTCCTGTAATCCCCACCGCCTGGAATCTCTCTCCCTCTCCCTCTCAACTCAGCTCCCTCAGCCGCCAGCTCCGCGACCTTCGAAAAGCCTGCAAATCGTAGGACGCCAGGTCATGTACCGCCCCGGGCTTCGACAGCGAGGACGGTGAGGAACCGAAAGGAGTGCGGGAGGACGGCTGCGACTGGCACATCGACGCCAACGAGCCGGAGTGTGACACGTTCGTCTGGCTGTGCATCCTCGAAGCTTTCACCTGCGTCACCCTTGTGGGGATGGATCTCAAGGTCAGGAGCCAGGAGGGCAAGTTGGTCGAGCGTACGCCTGCGGCTCGCGCGCAGCGTCGGACAGAGCATTTCGAGGAAGCCGAGGACCTATGCGATGATGCGGATGGTGATAAGAGGGACGAGGGTTTTGGCACGATGTCGGAGCAGGCGTACCAGGACTTCTGGATCGGCATCCTGCGGACCGTCTTGCGCTGCGAGAGGGGAGAGTGGGGAGAGGGGATGAAGGAGCTCGTTGAGGCGGCTTCTGAGCGAGAGAGCCTGATGGGCGAGTGGAGGGGTAGTCAGGAGGTGCATGGCAACGCAGGGAGGCTGCTGCTTTGGGCGACTCATACGATGTTCGAGGAGGTGCGGCTGCTGGGAGAAGACAGGCGTGTGGAGGCTCGGGGATGGCTCAACGAGCTCGAGGGGGTTATGGAGAAGCACAATGAAGAGCTGGATGAGGGATGGGGAAGGAGGTACGCGTTGGAACGGGAGATCTTGGTGGCCGAAATTGCTCTGCTGAGTACGGAGCTCGAGAGGCTGGAGACGAACACGAGGATGAATCGGGTGGAGAGTAAAGCGAAGGAATTGGGTGAGTTTCTAACTACACGGAGAATGGGCGGAGCTGATGGATCTTGGGAATTGCGCAGCCGAGCAGCGAGTGCGGCTTGCGACGGTGGCGAGGGACCGATTGCTGGCAGGACTGCCGGAGAAGAGCGACGAGCTGCCTGTCAAGATCGAGGAGGATGCCAAGCCTGTTTTTCCGACGAAGAAGAAGGTCGTCGTCGCGGAGCCGGAATATGATGCGAAGGGCATTGTGAGCGCATTCCGTCCCTCTTCCCACGTCGTGTTCTGACTTCGGCCTCTCGCTAGATCGAACAAACATGATCGCTGTACCTAGTTGAATGGAATGGATTTGATTCGGCCGGAGTGCCTTGGGCGCCGACTTGGGTCAGTCCCTGCGCTTTTTCCCTCCGCAAAACCCTGTGCGCTGACAGGCTGATCCAGGAGCCAAAGAAGTACCCGAACGCTGCGCTTCTAGAGTCTTGGCGTCAGGAGCAGGCATTAGATCGAGTGCAACGATCAAGGTCAGCAGCTATGAAGCCTGAGGACGGCGTCGCAGAGCCGTTCGTGCGTTCTCACCTTCTACTTTTCTGACGGCGTTGAGCTGACATGTTCTCGATTCCAGCGAGTTCTTCCGCCGCTGCCGTCCCATCTAATTCGGAGGAGGTCGGAGGACGAGGGGTCCGAGGACGAGTTATCCGAGGAAGTTATCCAGGAGGAGGAGGAGTACAAGCCCGAAGTCGGGCGCGTGAAGCCTCCTCGGTCAGTTTTGTCCCTCCCTTGTGTCGTAGGTATACTGACGAAAGATCTAGGTATCTCCCAAAGGTTTTCGAGCTCGCAACGGACAGCAGCAACCTTTCGGAAGCAGACGCAAAGAGTTCGTCTTCTCGCTACTTTCGCGATTTGCTAGCGCTGACGGTCCCCACTCCCAGTCGCTGGTGCCAACTCGAAGAACGTCTCCCTCATTCGCAAGATGCTCGCTACCGCTCTGCACGTCACGACTGGAGAAGCAGAAGCAAAGGTGGCGCTTCGGTGCGTTTCTCGCTCGCTCTCCCCTCTCTCCCACCGGCTGACTCACTTGCAGACGTGCCACCAAGCTCATGGCACAAGAAGGACTCGCGCAAGCAGATCTTATCGCCTCCGAGACCGAGGAGGAGAAGGCCCTTCGCGCAGGCCAGAGCATCGTTCACATCACGTCTCCCGAGAACTTGACAGTATCCAGTCAGGAGTGGCACGGCCGCCTCTGTGCAGCTCTCGAAATCGCCTTCAACGTCAAGAGCTACACCGTTTCGCACGATGGACGCAAGCTTCTGGAGGTCATCTTCTACGGGATCGCGGACAACACGGTCGTCGCAGCTACATCGTTCGAACTGGTGCGTTCCTTTGCCTCTCCTAATCGCCTAGCTGTACCTAACGCTCCTCGCGCAGGTCTTCAACCTCGTCATCGCCTGGTCGGCAGCGAAGAAGGGACTTCGCGGTGCGACGGCGTATGAGTGCTATCGACAGGGTATCGCTTCGGGGCTCTACAAGATGGCGGAGAAGGAGCGGGACATGGAGGAGGCAGCTGCTGCGCTCGAGGGACAGCGGCGACTCGAGGCGTCGGTCGCGCAGGAGGAGCAGCAGCGGAAGGAGGAGCTCGAGCGACTTGCTCCACCTCGAGTGCTGGGTCTCGAACCTCCCGAGATTGAGCCCGTCGTCGAGCCCGTTGTCGTCGAGCCCGTTGTCGTCGAGCTGCCGTCGTCGAGCCCGTCGTCGTCAAGCCCGTCGTCGTCAAGCCCGTCGTCGTCGCCCGGGAGGCACTCCCTGGTTCCGCGCCGGCGCCGGGACTGCGCGCTACGATTGAGGACTTTTTCGACTCCGACGAGGAGGACGTCCCGCAAGGACGACGAGACCCCTCTTCTTCGCTCTCTTCTCTACCGAAAGATGCGGACGACGACGATTCGGATAACGGAGGACCCGATGAGTGGGCGCGAGGCGGAGGCGATGGCTTTGATTACCGGGAGGATAGCGAGGACGACGAAGGAATGTCGGCGGATTTTGACAGCGCCGACGAGGACGACAGCGTTTGTTCGCGGAACGGATCTCCCAGCAACACTCCCGCACTTCCTCCGGCGCTCCCCTCTCCTTCCCTCGACCTAAACTTCGCCCTTTCTCCTCCCGCCAATACCTCCGCCTCTTCCCTCGATCCCACTCCCCCACCTCGCTCCACTTCCGCCGTCGCCGAGCCTGTTCTTGCTCCCGACGACGACCCTTCGCCAACATGGGAGTCCACCGCGCAGCTAGTCTACTTTCGCCGCAACGCCGTCGCCATCGCCGACTCGTTCCCCAAGAATCAAGGCACGAAGCTTAGGATGGGACGCAAGCGAACGGCCAAGACGTGGAATCCCCAGACGTTCAAGGCGGGCGAAAAGGACTCGACCAAGATTGATTTGAAGCGGAGGAGGATCGAGGCGGAGGTGGTGGTGAAGGAGGAGGAGGAGGAGGGGGGGAAGAGGAGGAGGATTGGGACGAGGGCGGCAAGAGTGGAGGAGGAGAGCGCGATGGCCGAGGAGGAGGAGGTGTTCGTCAAGCCGGAGCTGCTCGAGTAGCTCTTTGATTGCAAGAATTCTGGGTTCCGCAGAGCTCCGTCTGTAAATCTACGCCCGCCGTTCCTCTCTGCTGAAACTGAAGCCTGCGAAGGTTGCGAAGCGAGATTGCGAGCGAGGTTCGCGGTGGGCGACCTTCGCTGTTTCGCGTTCTGACGGGGCAAGGAGTGACTCATCTTCCCTTCGTACCGAGCGCAACCACTTCCCACGTTTGCAGGCTCTACGACGAAGAGAGAGCATGGAACCGGCCCCGCCAGCGTCGGAGAGACTCTGAAGACCGCGCCTCGACGCGCTTTTCGCCCTTCTCCCTCCTCCCACGCCTCGCAGAGATGCTGTCTCCCGTGGAACTAAGCAAGGACAAGGTGTTCCCACGCCTCCCTCCTACGCCGTACTCTTCGCAGCCCTGGAAAGGTGTGCTTCCGCCCCTCCTCTTCCTGCCTCAGCACTGACCCACGTTCTCCCAGCGTTTTACATCGTCTACCGCCTCACCACCGCCCTAGCCCTAGCTCTTTTCTGGGCTCTCCTCCATTTCACGCCTCTCAACCCGTACCCGCGCGTCTGGACTCTCCGCGAAACGGTTCAGCTGCGCGCCCTCCGGTACCTCGCCTATATCATCTCCGCGACCGATATGCCGCTCTACGTCAGGAGTATCACAGAACTGCCCAAGGAGGGGAGCTTGAAGCACAGCCGAGCGATCTGGATCGAGCCGGCGGGGGAGAAATGGGTCGTTGGAGTGGGGAGGAGCGAGTTGAGCGCGCCAGTTAGGATCCCCGGCTACGTGTTTGGGAAGGACGCGAAGGGGAGCGGGGAGATGAAGATTGCCGAGGGGGAGAGTGTGCTGCTGTTTATGCATGGAGGAGGGCTGGCAATCGGTTCAGCTCATGAGGCTGACCTGACGGCGAGTACGTCCTCTCTCCTCGACCGCGGAGCCCACACGAGCTCATTCCACTCCATAGCAATTCCTAAGGAGATTATCAAGCGCACCAAGATCTCGCACGTCCTCTCAGTCGACTACCGCAAAGTCTCGCATGGTCCCTTCCCCTCCCAGATCCTCGACTGCGTCTCCGCCTACGCCTACCTCACCGAAACCCTCCGTGTCCCTCCCTCCAAGATCCTCTTCGCTGGAGACAGTGCTGGCGGACATCTCGCGCTCGCGTTGACGAGGTACCTCCGTGACGGGGGATGGGAGCTCCCTGGAGCTCTCCTCCTCTTCAGTCCTTGGAGCGACATGACCGCCGACCTGGAGCCCAAGAAATCCCTCGTCAAGCACCTGAACGCCGATGTCGATTTCCTCAACACCGACGCCGTACGTCCTTCCTTCCACATTCCCTCGCCACGCTAATCCTCGCACAGCTGCAACCCTATATCACCCACCGCCTACTCCTCACTAACGACGTCTCCCTCGTCGACGGACCGTACCTCTCCCCTGCTGGCTCTACAGTCCCCGCCACGCCAGCTCTGTTCAAGGATTTCCCACCCTGCTTCGTCACGGCAGGAGGGAAGGAGGTCCTCCTGACCCAGATTCGCGAGTGCGTTCGCAGGCTCAAGCTTAGCGGAGTGGAAGTTGGTGAGTCTTGCCTCCGTGCTTCCGACAAGGTGGGGCTGATGAGGCGTACAGTGTATGATGAGCAGGAGGACGCGATTCATGATTATGAGATCTCGGATTGGTTCCAGCCGAAGATGCGGGAGAGGATTTGGAAGACGACGGCGTTGTGGGTAGATGGCAAGTTCTGAGGGGCTGTAGACCTTATGATTATTCAGTGATTGCGTCGCAGCGATACCGTGTGCTTCAGAGCGTAGAGCGTCGAGCGGAATGAGCAGTGTGCGAGTCGTTGAGCAGATGGACCGTCGAGAGACTCGGCGAGCGTTATGGCGACTCGAAAGCTGCATTACTTCTGTCCAAACGATCCCCATTTGGCGGGTAGTCAACAAGAACAGGCAGCTGGTCTCCCTTCGCTAGGCTCGGGCCCGTGTTCGGTCGTCCCTCTACCGCTGTCGCCCTCAAAGTTCGAGTGGTCCATCTCAGAGGCTTTGCGCTGAGTAAAAAAAGGATCAGCTAAGCTCGAGCGAGTACGGCAAAGGAGAACTCACCAGCCTTCGCAGGTCCTCCGCGACTCTGCGCGTCTCGCAGCTCCTGCGACGTCGGCGCGATGCGCGCCAGTACTGTCTCCCCGCGCTTGCCTACGATCCAAAGTCGAACAGCGCCGGCACCCAGTACTCTGCTCCCGCTCCTTCCTTCCCGCTCGCCTGCTCGTCGATCCACGCCATCCCATCGCTCAGGACGGCCTTCTCCAGCGCTCGCTCGACCCGATCCATCGTCCACCCCTCCTCCCTCTTCGCTCGGTACACCTCTCCCTTCCCCACTGCTCCTCTCCCCATCCCGCTCGCCACCTCCACCACGACGAGCGAGTCCCTGTCCAATCCCAAAGGATAGCACTGGACGACCTTCCTCCCGCCAACCTCAAGGAGCTTGTACCCACACCCCAGTGGATCAAGCGTCTCTATCGCCCTCTTTACATCCCCCTCCGTCACCTCGTTCCCCGCCCCTTTCCCTCCCCCGCTCCTCAGCATCCCCACTTTCACAATCACCTCCTCAAGCGCCACCAATCCTCCTCCCCGCTCCCTCGCCCTCAAACAAACATCCACCACCTGCACCCCCAGCGCATAATACCAATCCCCTACACCCAGTTTGTCCCAAAGTCCTTTCGCCCCGCCTCCGAGGGGGTCGACGCCTAGCTCGGCGCAGAGCTCGGAGAAATGGGCGCGGAGGGAGCGGTTTGAGGCGATTTGGGAGCGGTGAGAGGTGGAGAATTTGGAGAGGGAGGATTGGAAGAGGGAGAGTTGGGAGGAGAGGGTAGAGGTTTGTTGAGAGGAGAGGGTGGTGGAGAGGGTGGAGTAGGAGGAGCTGGAATCGAGATGCCGTTGCAGGGAGGAGAGGCCGGCGTTGCGGCGGGTCATCTAGGTGGTCGAGAGGGTGGGGGAGGTCGTGCTGTGCTCGAGGAGAGGTGAGCTGTTGTTCGATGAGGAGGAGCGGGGAAGCGGGAGCTGGCTGCCGTACCTCAAGCGTTCGGTGGTGGGCCTTTGAGCAGTAGATCCTCTAGATAAGCAGCGTGGTCTTGCTATACGACTCAAGGGCGCAAACGAAGGCGCCTGAGAGCACGCGAGAGTTGAAGGACAAGAGAGGTGGGCGAGCTCCAACGCCTTGCTCTCCCTCCCACCCCCACCGCCAGCGCACAGCTTCACACACCGTATCTACAGCCTGCAGCTCTAACCCGACTCAGCTCCACCCAACTCCAGCTCAGCCGCCAGCTCAATCGTTCCGGCGCGGCCTCCGCCTCGTCACTCCGAATGGCCTCCTCCTACCAGCAGCCGTCCTACGCCCCTCGTTCCACTTTCTCCCCGAGCGTAGGAACCACGGCAGGACTACCTCAATTCGGCGCGGCTCCGCCAGTTCCAGCGAGCGCGGTCCCGACGGGAACGCTGGCCCCTGGGACGGTCGTTCAGGTTGGAGCTTACATGGTCACGGTGGAGCGCTTTCTGAGTGAAGGTGCGTTCGGTTCGCCTCTAGAGAATCCGTTGGAGGCAGCTGCGTTGCAGAAATGGAGGGCGCAGCTGAGAAGGAGCCGAGCTTGAGCCTTGGCGGGACCTTGAGAGGGGGAAAGGGTTGGCGGGAGAGGAGTAGCTTGCTCCACTGCGACGCGGGATCCTGAGCCATCCTTGGACGTAGCCCGAGCTTCGAGGACAGCAGCTGACCCCGACTCGTTCGCTCCGCAGGCGGGTTCGCCCACGTCTACCTCGCGACTTCCTCTACTCCCATCCCCGCCGGCTCTCCCAATGCCACCACCAAGCACGTCCTCAAGCGTATCGCCGTTCCCGACAAAGCTGGAGTCGAAGAAGTGGGCAAGGAGGTCGAAGTGATGGTGCGTCCTGGTGTTAGGTGCCTCGGCGCGGGAGCTGATCCTGGCCTGTGGATCGCAGAAATTGCTCAAGTCGCACCCGCGTATCGTCAATATGATTGAGGCATCGGTTACGGAGCTGCCGGGGAGGGGATACGAGATCTACATCCTGATGGAGTGGTGCGCAGGTGCGTCGTCCCTTGACCTCGCCTCCGCGACGCTGCTGACGACATCGCAGGCGGAGGGATCATCGACATGATGAACACGCGACTGCAGAACCGATTGACGGAGAGCGAGATCCTCAAGATCTTCAGCGATACGGTCGAAGCCGTTGCGCACATGCACTATCAGTCCCCACCGCTCATCCATCGAGACCTCAAGGTATGCTCTATCAGCTTCCTCTCGAAAGCCAGCTAACGCGTTGAGACAGGTCGAGAACATTCTCCTATCCCCGCCACAGACGTACAAGCTGTGCGACTTTGGTTCGACTACGACTCCCCTCAAGCGCGTCCCTACGGCTGTCAACGAGATTCAGGCGCTCGAGGCAGAGATCAACAAGACGACGACGTTGCAGTACCGTGCGCCCGAGCTTGTGGATGTATGGGGACGGAAGGGGTACGACGAGAAGATCGGTGAGCGAGCGCAGCGAGGAGGAGTCGCGAGCTGGAGCTGACGAGCGAGTACAGATATTTGGGCCCTTGGAGTACTCCTGTACAAGCTGTGCTACTACACCACCCCGTTCGAGGAGCATGGTCCACTGGCGATCCTGAACGCTCAGTACAAGGTCCGATCCCTCCTCATCCTCCGCTCGCAGCTCGCTGACCTCGCTCTCTGCGAAGATCCCGGCCTACCCCGCCTACTCGAACAACATCAAGACACTCATCGGTGCTATGCTGCAAGAGCGCGCTTTGGTCCGCCCCAACATATATCAAGTTCACGAGCAAGTCTGCCGCCTCCGCGGGTCATCGCTGAAGTTTGAGAACGTACGTCTTCTTCCTACCTTCCCGCCCCACGCGCTTACCACCTTCACACGCAGAAATACGCCGTCACTCCCATCCGTACCGGCAACGCCTCTCCCTCCAAATCCTCCTCGGCATACGGCAACATCCTCAGCGCCGCTGCTCCCTCCCCCGCCTCTGGCCCCTCCCTCGCCAACACTATCTCTCCCATGCGTCGCGGTCGACCCGCCAAGTCTTCAAGTCCTGCAGTCGGTGCTCCCTCGCCAGTGCAGGACAACAGGATGGTTCGCACGGGTCCCGTCAGTGCGATGGGGAACGCAGGGTGGGACACGACCTTCTCGCCAAGCAGTACTCCGGCGCCGTCGGGGCTTGGAGAGAAGAAGGACATGTTTTCCGAGCTGGTGGCGCCCGCGGGAGGGTCGAGGAATGGGTCGCCTGCGACGGGCGGCGACGCCTGGAAGATGGGGAACGGCGCTGGAGCGTTCCCGACGACAGGGGCGTTTGCATCAACCTCGTCAACCTCGTTCGCGCCTTCATCGACGGGGACCAAGGCGTTCGTGCCGATTTCAGCATTCGGCACCTCCTTCATCCCCGCCGCCTCCTCCTCTCCCGCATCAAACTCGTTCGGCAACTCGTTCGCCCCCTCTGCCTCCTCGCCCTCCACCACATCTTTTGGCAACTCTTTCGTCCCCACCGACTCTCCCAAACCCACCCCCGCACAACTCACTGGCGAGATCGTTCCTCCCCTCCCGCGCCGCCCTCCAGCCAAGACTTCCTTCCCTCCCATCGTCTCTCCCGCCCCTACTTTCCAGCCCTCAAACTCCAACCCCTATTTCCAGCCCAGGAAGCCGGAACTCGTCAGTCGCTCGTCGCAGACTTCACCGAACCTTCTCGGCAAGGAACGGTGGAAGGCGCCCGTCGCAGCTGTACAGAGTGCGCTCAGCCATTCGTCCATCCCCGATCTACGAGTGCCGACTCCTCAGCCGACAAAGGTGGTCCCGATCAACCTGCTAGGCGACGACGACGATTTCGCTTCGCCTCCCATCGGTCGACCAACCCCTTCCCCTGCAACACTCCCCTCGCTCGCACCCTCCACCTCATCAGCACTCAACTCGCGTGCATCGTTTGCTGGCGGAGCGAGCATCGGGTTCGAGGCGTCGAGGGGCAAGTTCCGACCCGCCAAGCCTGACCCTTCCTCGCCTGCGCCGAAGCCCAAACCCTCTTCCACACTCCCAGCAGCCGACCCGATGGATCGCTTCCCGCCGCTCGAGTCGCTCGATGCGTTGCCGGAGCCGAGAGCGAAGTCGAGGACAGAGGAGTCATGGCAGCCTATCGTGGAGAAGGAGGACGAATCGAGCGATGAGGAGCAGGTCGAGGAGGAGTACGCGCCGAGGAAGGTCGTTGCGAAGGAGCCGACTGCATCGCGTCTCGCTGGACCACGTCCTTTCCCCAATCCCCCTTCCTCGGCAGCCGTCCCTCCTCCTCCAGCCGCCAAGTTCGTCCCCCCCCCTCCGACCTTCGTCGCCTCGCCCGAACAAGACGCGCAAGATCGCGCCAATCTCCCTACCATCCACCGCGTCGACTCGGATTCAGAAGGTTCCATCGACCTCGGTCCCGCCCTCGCCTCAATACAGCGCTTCGCCCCTTCAGCATCCTCCAAGCATCCTCCAAGCTACCGAAGACGACTGGAACGCCCCTCTCCCGCAGTCCCGACTCCCTCCCACCCATCGTCGCTCCGAAACCCCAGTCCGTCAAACGACAAGCCGCCATCAACTCGCTCGTCTCGCGGTACGAAACCCTCTCCGTCGAACCCGGTCGCTCCTCCGCCGACGCCTCGAAACGTCCTCCTCCTCCCGCCGCGAAGCCCAAACCCGCGAGCTTGCGGCGCGACTCGGTAGGACCTTCGCGCGGAGCAGTCCCGCACTGGACGGCGCGGAAAGCCTCTGCGGAGGATTTCGTGCAGCGGTTCCCGGATTCGGAGGGACTCGAGGCGCAGCTCTCGACGCCGCCGCCTTCGACGCCTCCGAGGTTCGCGCAGGGGAAGGATCGACAGCCGTTCAAGCCTGTTCCTCCGGCGCCAGGGACGCCGGGAGCGAGGCCTTTGCCAAAGCCGCCTGTCGCTCCGACGGCAGAGGAGAAGGAGGAGGAGGAGAAGTTTGCGGGAGTGTCGAACATGCGTTCGAAGTGGGAGGGGATGGGGAAGGGAGGTGCGAGTGCGCCTGGGAAGCCAGCGGTGCGCAAGGAGTGGGGCGTAGTGTAGAGTCTCTATGCATTCACGGACGGTTTTATATCGCAAAGCTTCGTACATTGCCCAAACTCGCTCTCAACCCGTCTTCTGCTTCTTCTTCGCTGGCTCGTCCTCCCCTCCGCCCGAAGCGTCCGAGTCGGAATCGTCGCCTGATCCTCCGCTGTCGTCCTCCGATGAACTGGCTTTGAAATCCTCGTCGACTGCTCAAAACCATCAGCTCCCCTCCACACCGCGAGCGAGAGAAAGCGAACGCACCTTCCGAGTCCTCATCGTCCTCCTCTCCCAACACCCCCTTTGGCGCCGGAACATCCACATCCATCGCATCCTCATCCTCATCCTCATCATCATCACCATCCCCCATCGCCGCCACCTCAGCCGCCGCGAGCTCCTCCATCTCATTCTTGACGCGAACTTTCTTCATCCGGAGGAACTCCTCGATGACGGTGAGCTCCTCCTTGTTGAGCGAGGAGAAGATGATGGGGTGGTCAGAGTCGGCCTTGAGGCGGACGTTGAGGTCGAACGTGCGGGCGGAGGGGAGGGCGCCACCGACGCTGCGAGGGGGTTAGTGCGAGCGAGAGGGGGAGGAAGGAAGGACGGACCGAGCGAAAGTGACGGCGGCGATTTCGGAGTGCTGGACGACGGTAGGCTGCTTGGAGATGAAGAGGAGCTGCTTCTCGAGGAAGTAGAGCTGTCCCTCGTTCGCCTTGACGTTGCACTTGACTGCGCTCTGTCCATCGTGCCTGTTCTCTCGCAAGATCAGCCCGGTTCTCAAGGAAGCGCAGAGGGACGGGAACGCACGACTGGAAGTTGCCCGGCGTCGTGATCTTCTTCCCTGCGAGCGTGCGGAAGAGCTTCGACACGACCTCGTGCGCAGGATCGTCGTAGCGCGGTTGAAGCTCCCCGTCGTACTTGCCCTTGATCGTCTCCTCGTCAAGGTTGAGCTCGAGCTCCATCATCTCCTCCTTGACAAACTGGATAACGAGGTACGGGTAGCGCGTCTGGCCCTGACGGATCGGAGGGTCGATGTTGACCTGCGTGTGCCGCGAGGTTAGTGGTGGAAAGTACGCGAGGGGAGGAATGGGACGCACGACAAACTGGCAGTGAATGTCGTCGGGCTTGGGGAGGAGGAAGAGCTTCTGGATCTGGTTGTAGCCGATCCTGTAGTCGTACGTCTTGCCTCGAAGACGCATGAATTCGGCGTGCATGTCCATATCTGCAGTAGCGAGGTCAGCTCCATCATACCCCTCCACGCGCGAACAAAGACTCACCGAACCGACCCCTAGGCGTGAGGCAGAGCACGTCTGGGATAGTGCAGAAGCTCTCCCCTGCCACCTGCCCAATATCCGCCTTCTCCTTGACCGCATCATAGAACACCTGCGCCGCCGCCAGCTCCCCCTCGTCCCCACTCTCCTCATCACTGCTCTCGTCCACCTCGCCTCCCTCCGCCTTGATCCTCGCCTTCTCCCCCTTCCTCTTCATCCCGCGCGCCGAGCCAGGGATGTAGAACCTCATCTCGCTCACTTCGTCCGGCTGCGCGCGCATACGCTTCTTGCGCGCCAGGGCGTCCTCGTTGTCGGGAGGAGTGGGGAGGGACGAGGAGAATTCGAGAGCGACTTCCGTCTTGGTGATGGAGGTATTGAGGACGGAGGAGAGGGGAATCGTGAAGGCTGGCTTGCCGGCGACGAGGAAGGCGAGGTCTTGGGCTGCGAGTCGGGACGGGCTCAGCTGGGTTGACGAGGGGAGGAGCAGGTCGACTCACATTGGACCTCAGCGACGCCCCAGTTCCATCCGCGTACACTCGTGTCCTTGGCCTCAATCGTAGTGTTGTAGTACTGCCCATCAAAACGCGCGTCAGCTCCTCTCCACCCGCAGAAAGAAGGGGGCAGAGCCGACGCGACCGACTCACCTGCTTGCACAAGTTCTGCAGCCTCTCCAAATCGTCCTTGGAGAACCCATCGAACGTGATCCTCGTCTTGGGCGTCCCGATCCTAAGCTGGAAGTTCCTCGCCACCCTAGACGCCCCGCCCTCGCGTCAGCCCTGTCCTGCCTCCCACTTGATCGCGCGCCCGACTCACCGGATCCACTGAATCCACTTGATGTCGGAGCTGGGCACGGTCGTGAGACTCTCGTGCTCGTCTGAGCTCTTCCATCCGAGTCCACTGGCCGCGATACGGAGCTCTGGGAGAAGGAGGAGGCGTCAGCTGCACGCGCCGAGTTTTGGGGAGGAACGAGAGCGCGGGGCTTACTTCCTGGGCTGGCGCCGAGGCCGAGATAAATGTTCTCGAACTGAGCGGTCATCGTAGGCGGCGTGTAGAAGGTCGAGGAGAGCGTCGGAGGCGAAGGAGGAACGCGAATGACTTGGGCCGAATTCTCACTCAAACTGTCCAGGTGGGTGGCAGCTACCTCGCTCTCTCTCTCTCGCTGCGACGTTTCCTGGAGAGTACGACGAAGGAGAGGACACAGATGAATCCAAACGGAGAGCACCTCGCGAATCCCAGCTTTTCGCCGCACCGAATTCGTGTTGCAGCCTCCTCCTCACGTCGACCCGTACATGTCGGACAACAACCGATACAGCAACGACGACGGATGACCTCCCCTGCAAATCAAGTCTCCATCAGTCGCGTCTCAATCATAGCAGAGGAAAGAACTCACAAGTTCGTGATGTAAAGGCTCACCAACTCGGCGGGTACGATATCGTAGTATGGGTTAAGCACCTCCGTCTCGTCCCCTTCTTCCTCCTCCAGCACCTCCCCCGGGCTTCCCAGGTCCCTCATCCCCCAATCCGCATCACCAAGGTAAAGCGGGCTAAACTTGAACATTCCTCCGCAAATGACGACGGGTACTCGCATCCTGTTGGCGGCGAGACAGAGGGGGAGAGAACCGGCGATGGAGAGGAGAGCGCCGTCGGCGAGGACAAGGTGCGGGCCTAAGAGGACTTTGGAGCAGCGGGGCAGGAGGGCGAAGATGTTGGAATCGGGGATGAGGATCGTGGTGATGCCCGCGGCGGAGAGGGTGAGAGCGGTGGCGCGGCCGGAGAAGCTGGTGGAGTGAGACGTTAGAAGCTTGAGAGTTAGAAGCTGGAGGTAGGGGCGCACGAAGGGGCAGTCTCGGCGACGATGACTGTAAACTTGCGTTTCCGAGAAGCGGCTTTGAGGAATGCTTCGACTGTTCTTGACTGGCCAATCGTAAGGATAAACTCGCTGCTCCCCCAAGCACCATCAGCTCCACCTCTCCCATCAGCACAACGGCACCACTCACCCCGAATGAATGTGATCAATGCTCTGCTCCCCAACACTCCGGTAGGTCATCTCCACCTCGTCCATGAGCTCCTGAATCGCCTCAATAAACACAGGCTTGAGCGTATGACTCTTCCTCGAAAAGTCCTCCTCCAGCATCGTCGTCACATGAGGCGAAATCACCGACGGCGTCCTCAGCGCCAACGACGGCCTCGCCAGGACCTGCGACGGGACGGGGGAAGCTCCTCGTAGCGGAGAAGAAGGGGTGGAAGGGGCGGGAGATCCGGAGAGGGGAGAGGCGAAGGAGGAGGGGGAGTTGCCGATGATGAGAGGCGTCGCTTTGTGGCCTGTGGACTTCGAACATGCTCCCTAGCGAGCCGGTGCCGCTTGGTCGTCCGGCGGAGGCGAAGGGGTCTCCGCGCTCTGGGAAGAAGGAGCCAGGAGTTTCGGGGTAGAGAGCGGGGGTGGGAGGGATCGAGTAGGGGGTCGTGGGGTACGAGGAGGAGGAGGACGAGTCGGCGAGGAAGTTGCTGAGTGCTGTCGCGTACTCCTCGTGCAGGAACTTGAGAATCCGTCGGATCATGTTGGTCACCACGAGCTCTGCACGTACGCACCATCAGCTTGTGCCCTCGGTAGCTCCCTCGCGTGCCAACTCGAAAAGCAGCAAGCAACCACCCTTGACTCACCTTTCGGCCCAGCATCCTGCAGCAGCTTCCCCACCTCCTCGATGTGATCCGTCAACTGAACAAACGAAGTGAACTTGGCACCCGCCACGAGCTCCCGCACGAGGCGAACGACCTCCGTCGCGACGTCGTGAGAGCCGACGAGTTGTCTACGGCCGAACGAGAACGTGAGTCGCGCGACGCCGCTGGATGGGGAGGGAGCGTACCGCCGTTGGAGCTTGGTGGCGAGAGCTTCTACGCGTCGGTGGATGAGTGGTTTCGAGACGGCCTCGGTTGCGAGAGGAGGGCCCTGCGGAAGGTCGTGAGCGCGCGTCCCGGCTGGCGCTTTCTCAAGAACGTACCATTGTGCTGCTGTTGTGCAGACCGGTGTACAGGGTAGCTTTTGGTGAGAGTGGAGCCGGAAGGAGGGAGAGGGAGGGAGCAAAGGAGGAACGACGGCGGGTTCGCTCCTTCGTCTCCTGCCATCACCTAAGGTGTCCTGCTCCCTCCTTCGCCTGCTCCCTATACACGAAAGGCAAACTCCTTGCGCCTTCCTGCTCGCCTGCTCCGCGCGCAGGTGGAGTCGACTCCGCTCGAGTCGTTCTTCGACTTGTTCCCGCCGGCTGGAGGGA
Source organism: Glaciozyma antarctica PI12 (assembly GCA_002917775.1). Lineage (NCBI taxonomy): Eukaryota > Fungi > Basidiomycota > Microbotryomycetes > Kriegeriales > Camptobasidiaceae > Glaciozyma > Glaciozyma antarctica. Next base: position 1,370,369 of record KZ627157.1, read on the forward strand.
CTGCTTCTCAAGCGCTTGGTTGTAGCTAAACCGCACGGGTGTAGTCTATACCTGATGAGGTGCGCTGTACTCCCCGAAAGACGAAGAGGTCGCGGTCTCCACCTCCCTCGCAGTTGCGCGCTTCCCTCTTTTTCTGCGGACTCTAGAGCAGAGCTCCTGCACTCGACCTTGCGCTGCTCGCTGCTGCGATTGCGGGGGACGTCGCTTGTGAGAGGGCCCTCGAGCGAGATGGGCGCACAAAAAGGCTCTCAGCACCCCCGCTCCCGCCTGCGATGGGAGAGCTAACTCGTTACGAGTGTGAACGGGCGTTACAGAGCACAGAATACTACGGGGAAGGAGACGAGATAGCGATAAATATAGGGACTACGACACAGGAAGGGGAGAGGGGATGGTGGGAAGAGGGGACGGTGGGGAGAGAGAACGATGAGGAGAGGGCGGCCAAGTCGGTGTCCGGAGTGTCTGTTAGGAAGGAGGCGTCAGTGAGTTCGGCGATTACGTTCAGCTCGACAGGACGCACGAGAAAGCTCTCAAAATTGAGAGAAGGTGCTGAGGCGGCTTTGGAGATGCGATGTGATTGAGCTGAGGGAGCGGAGCCGTCAGTCGCTGCTTGCGAGCCGGCCAGCGAGAGAGACTCACAAGTCGCGAGAACGCAGATGCTCTCAAACGCGGGAGAGGTCCGCTGAGAGCGAGGCGAGACGAAACTCTGCGAAAGACGAGTCAGACCTGTCTGCGAAGGAGCGAGCGAGCGAATCGAGAAAGGACGTACGGAAAGCCCAACGAGGAGCCGCTGGTGGCGACCCTGGGACGATAAATCGCCTCATCAGGGGGGGCCTTCGCACGAAGCGGTATCTGGCAAGAACGACGAGCGAAGAGGTCGAGCGAGG
>KZ627157.1:1381697-1417008 GCA_002917775.1 Glaciozyma antarctica PI12
TTCCTCCCGCACCCGCCTACACCTTATCACAATAAGTAGAGGCGGCTGAAGAAGATGATGAAAGGGCTGTTGGTGATTTCGGCGAGGGGAAGGAGGGGGGCAAGGGAGGCGAGGGAGAGGTTGGGAGAGGTGGTGGGGTGGGGTGTTGGGGGAGATGCTGAGCGAGCTGCTGGGATGATGGCGAGTGGATCTAGTGGGTGCAAGGGGCTGTGTTGATACGTGTACGCAGGGTGGAGCGCGGCCGTGCGGAAAGCTCGGTAGCGAGCGAGGTGGCGAGCCTCGCGTTAGGCTCTTTCTCTGGGAGAGAAGCAGGTGCGTTTGTCTCCTCACTCGCAGACCTGCATACTCATCCTTCCTGCACTCAGTTCAACGAGACGCCTCGCCAGAGCAAGCACTGGAGGTTCCGAAGAAGTTGGACTTTGATTCAAACGCCTCGAGTCGAGAGCGGTCCCTCCTTGCACTGCGCTCTCTCCAGCTGTTCCACCGCCTAAGCCCACTGCCCTCCTCCTCCTCTTCCCTCCGAAGTAGAACCGCAAGAACAAAGCCCAAAAGAGAACAACAAAAAAGACCACGACGGACGATCTTTGATCTGCGTCTCGCTCCCCTCGGCGATTAATTGCCTCCTCGCTCCTGAGACGTCCTCGCTACCTTGCGCTGGAGAGCCAGCAAGAACAGCCACAGCCTCAGCTCTTGAGCAGAGTCAGGAGGGACCCGCTTCGTCGAGAGCGTCTTTGAACCGCTCCCTTTCGTGCGAAAAAAGTGCGCAGACGTCAAACTCTCTGAATACGTTTCGTGATTTCGGCTCTTTGTTGGTTCGATTGGGTAGTAGGGTCTTCCCTCCTACGGCAGAGGGCAGCAGCCTGCGCGGAGGGACGGTCGTGGGGCAGCGTCGTCCGGCGTACGCGACGCTCTCTTCCCGAGGCCAGAGCGAGGCTCAGAATCGACGACGTCGCATCAAGCGGAGTTTTTGCACGACGAGGAACGAGGGGACGTATGGGGGGACGGGGGGTGGTACATGCGTGTGCTTGGAGGGAACTAAAAGCAGGAAAACGTAAGGTAAACAAGGGGTACAAAAGCGAACGAAACAGGGATGGATGCGGATGCGATAGGCCTCTGCAACGCCTCGTCAGCACCACCCAAACAGAGGAGGGAAAGAGAGAACGTACAGCAGGAAAACCGTTCGTTGAGCAGCGCGATCTCGTGCGAAAGTGAGCTCCAGGCAAGGCGGTTAGACCTCTTCAACCCCGCCCTCCCAAGCTGTTCTCTCCTCACTCGACCTCCTCCTCCACGCGATTCCTTCTCCATGATCAACTCTGCTTCAAATGCATGAAGCGTCGCTGCGAAAGGAAGGTTCGGCTGCGGTATCGTCAGTGAGAATCGAAGGAGAGGGGGAGAGAGGACGTACTTGGATAAGGATGTTGAGACGCCTTGAACGGGTGAGGAGGTACGCGCTCGCGAGGTCCAGTTGAACGTGCTTCATGAGGTAGGCAATGACGATCGTCGCGCTCCTGCTCACGCCGACTCGACAATGCACAAGGACCTTCCCTCCGGTGCGTCCTGCGTCCTCCATATATTCAAGCGCCTGATCAATATAAGGCCTAATCGAATCCATCCCGTCGTCCGCGAGGTTCTGCATATCCAAGACGGAGATATTGCCGAGACGTTCTTCGTGCCAGAGAGAGTTGGGAGTGAGGGAGAGGGAGGAGAAGGATTGGGAGGGAGGAGTGAGGGCCGATTCGCCCATTGAGACGACGTGGGTGATGCCGAGGGAGCGGAGCATGAGAGCGTTGGTGGCGTGCGCGAGGTTGCCGAGGTACTGCGTTCGAACGGCGTCAGCTGCGTCCTCCCCAAGAACGAAAAGAATGCACGAGGGAGGGAAGGATACGCGAAGGAAAGTGACCCTCGAACGTAGGAGCATAGAACCACGGCTCCGTCACCGGCGTCGAAAGCCTCATCCTCGGTAGCACCGTCTTCTCCCTCCTCTCCTCCATCTCAGGCCCTTCCACAAACCCCGAATCGCTCCTCGCCATCGACTCTCCACCGACTTTCGCCTCCCTGTCCTCCCTCTCCAACACCTCCTTCACCCTCTGTTCCACCGCAATGACCATCTCGACGTCCCTCGGGTAGACGAAGAAACTTCGCTCGGCTTCGAGCTGGAGGAAGAGGTACGCTTCGGGGGCGTTACACCTCCTCTCGAGCATCACGCACGTCAGAGCGAGGAGGCTCGTCTCCGAATACCCATCTCCGCAATACAGGAGGACCCTCCTACTAAGTCGCCCAAACCTAGTCGGAGGAGTAGCCTGATCGCGTAGCCATACCGCGAGCGCGACGATCTGGTGAAGAAAGGTCGTGCGGGAGGAAGCGGTGAGGTAGGAAGTGGTCGAGAGGCAGGAGAGGTGTACGACGTCGGCGGCGTGAGGAGTGAGGATGAGGGAAGAGGAGGAGAGGGAGTCGGAGGAGCTGGAGAGAGTGGCGAGGGATTCGTCCTCGAGCTCGTCGAGGAAGGAAGCGTGCGCGCGGAGAGTCGGGGCGTCGGCGAGGAGGGCACTGTCGTGCGCTTCGACGCAGATGGCGAAGGCCATGGGGTTGCCGTCGGGGTGGTCGAGGGGGAGGTCGCCGATGTTTCCGAGCTGTTGTATTCGCGCGCGGGTTAGTGAGGCGCGAGGAGGAAGGAGAGAGGGACGCACGAAGATGTTGGGAGCGATCTCTGAGGCCTCGGTGAGAACGCGCATTTCCTCGCGCTCGCGTTCATGAAAGTCGAGCTTGTTGCGCGCGAATCCATCCGAGTCAATCGCGACGAGATGAGGGTAGTGCTTCTCGAACGACGAGAAAGGATCTGCGAAGAGCATTCCAGGGATCAGCTCCGTCGTTCTCCACCTCTGTACGAGAAAACGCACCCGTCACAACAAAGACGTTATACCTTTCTCCTGTCTTTACACCACTAGACCACTCGACCTCAATCGCCTCCACACACCCCTTCGCCAACTCGACGACCTCCTCGTCCGCCCCATCGGGTCCATAAACGACGATATCACTCACGCTCGCATACTTGGCGGGCTGGTGCGAGAAAGTACGGAGCGAGACGGTCGTGGAGGGGAGGGGGTGGTTGAAGGTCTTGTGAGGGGAGAGGACGGTGGTGGAGGGGAGGGAGGAGACGAGGATCGAGTGGGAGTTGAGGAGGGAGGAGAGGGAGGAGGAGGAGGAAGAGGAGGGGGAGGGAGGAGAGTGGGCGTGGGCGTGGAGGGTGGTGAGACCTCGATAGCTGTGACATCGTCAGCTCTCGGGAACGCGTTTCAGGCACCAAACGGACTCCGTCCACCTCCCTCCCCCGCTCCTCCCCAGCCTCAACAACGTAAGCGAAGCGAGCACTCACCAAGGAACCTCGGCCGCCTCCCCCCTCCCAAACCCAAAGTACCTACTAGCACACGAATCCGGCACCTCCGCTCCCGCATGTAACCACGGGAACAATACCCCCTCGTCCACAATCGTATCCGCATACCTCCTATGCACTTGCGCGAATTGAGAAGCTGAGAGAGTGCGGATAGGGCTCGTTGAGTCTAGGAGGGGGAAGGAGGAGGGGTCGAGAGCGAGGCCGTGTGGGCGGGGTGGGAGGGAGGTGGTGCGGGGGAGGGAGGGGCGGGTAGCAAGGGGAGGAAGAGGGAGAGGGGAGGACTTGGGGGAGAGGGGGGAAGGGCGCTGGGTTGAGGAGGTTGAGCGTTGGTTGACGGGGTGGAGCGTCACACCGGGACTCCTGAGGTTGGCGAGCATGGCTGAGTGGTTCTGGAGGTGGTTGAGGGTGGTCCTGCCTGCTCGTCGTTCGTTGTTGTCGTTGTCGTCGTCGTTGTCGTCAAGACTGAGGTGGAGAAGGAAGAAGAGAGTTGGGACAGAAAAACGGCCGAAAGGAGCCTCGACGCGATCAAAGCGAAGTCACGTCGCGTGAGATTGTGCTCCAACTCTTTCCCTCCAGGTCTGCTTCCCCTAGAGGCTGGTGCAGAGCAGAAGGCATTCCTATAGAAAGGATCTCTCAAGGCAACCAAGTCCTCAGGCGTCGCCCAACACTTTTCTTCGAACAAAAAGTCAAACGTCAATCTCTGCCGTTTGACTCCCTCCCCAACACGGTCCATCGGCCTAGAGGTCCTCGCCATCGACCCCCGAGACGAAAAACGCGCACCATCACTCTCTCGCGCTCTCTCTCGCCAATCTCACCCCCAAAGCGCGCCTAAACTAAAACAAGTTCCATCCCTCCCATCCCCTCCCCACCCTCACTCCCGCTTCTATTCCACCACTCAGGCGACTTCACCGCCCTTAGCAGCCTGATAATCACTCATCTCAGCATCCAAGCTCTCGACCGTCGCCTTGGGCCTCGCGACCCTCGGGGCCCTTCCTCCCCTCCCGCCGGGAGTGATGGGGTTGCGAGGGGCGCGAGGCTGGCGCGCTGAGCCGGAGGCGGCAGAGAGGGTACTGTGTGCGAGTGGGTGGTCAGTTTTTGTGGATGGATGGAGAGGAGGATGGACGAGGATGGGAAGGAGTGGGAGGGTGGAGGAGGGGCGAGGAGGGGACGGATTGAGAGGAAGGCGGGCGAGGAGGGGAAGTGGGCGGGAGTGGGAAGGAAGGGGGTGGACGGGGAGGATGGAGGGAAGGAAGGAATGAAGGACGTACGCAGAAGCGGTAGGAGCGACGCCGAGACGACTGGTCAGAGGCGCGGGAGGGACGCGCGAGGGGTCGACGATGATTTCGACCTTCATCGGGCGCTCTGGAGGGCGGGGAGAGTGGGTGGGGAGCGTGGTGGGAGGGTTGGCCGATGGGGAGGCGGTGGGGAAGATGGAGGGGAGAAGGAGAGAAGGAGGCAGGGAGGAGGGAGGAGGGAGGACGGTGGGAGGTGGTGGAAGAGGGGTGGAGATTGTGGGAGAGGGGAGGTCGGCGACGAGTAGAGCGGGGAAGGAGAAGATGGGTTGGCGTCCAGAGTAGATTTGAGGAGTTCGTTCGATGATGGTTCGTGCGATTGCGATGGAGTGATTGGTTGGTCGAGAGGGGGAGAGAGGGGAGGGAGGGGGAGTTCGTCAGAGACCGTTTATCGAAGAGGGGTTCCAAAGTTGAAGGATGGGGAGGAGGGCGTCGAACCCAGTCGAGAGACGAACGAGTCGAAAGCGCGCGCGCGAGTTGAGGAGCCCTCTGCGTCCTGCCATCGTCGCGCGGGTCGGGTCGACTCCACCGAAGGGAGGGCGCCTGGTCGAGCGAGGAAGTCCCACGTTCCCGGTGACGCTGCCGTCGCCCCCGCGTCAACTCCCCCGAAGGGAGGACTCCGAGAACGCCACCACCACGTCTCGATCGGCCGCCACGCTCTATCGACCAGTCCCCCTCGAGAAAGGCCGTCGTCGACGCGCGACGCGCTAAAGGGCGATCCGAATCGAACGAGTCGAAAGACCTGCTTCAGCTGCACACAGCCACTCCCACGCTCTCGCCACTCCTCCTCCTACACGAAAAGGAAGGGGGAAGGAAGGATGAGAGAAACGAAGACCCACTTCCGTCGATGAGGCGCTTGTTGTACTGCTGGTACGCCTTGGTCGCGTCGGCCGCCTTCTGGAACTGAACGGTCGCAATTCCCTTCGAGTGGCCCTTGGAGTCGTAAGAGAGGGAGGCCGACTTGAGAGGTCCGACGGTCGAGGTGAAGAGTTCCTATGAGGGGGCAGGGCAGGGCAAGGAATGTCAGCACGTGGCGCGTTCGAGAGTGGGTCGAGGTGGCTCTCGGCGAGGGGGGACGACGCCGGCGGGGGGAAGCACAGGGCAGGAAGGGGGGGGAAACGCACCTTGATCTGCTGCTCGGTAACGTCCTCAGGCAAGTTGCTCACGACAATCTTGTCGCCCACAACTCCCTCCAACCCAGGGATGCCCGCCTGGCCATTCCCCTGCTGCTGCTGGGGCGCACGACGCTGACCTCCACCGGCAGGACCGTTGGAAGGAACGGCAGCACGGGCGGGAGCACCGCGGCGAGGGATTCCTCCGCCACGGGGGGCCTGACGGGAGCGGGACTTCTTGGTCGTGATGATGTCGTCGAGAGACTTGTCGATGTTGAGAGACTGTAGGGGGGTCAGCGGGAGTCCTTGATGAGGTGAACGAGTGGCGTACCATGTTAGTGTAGCGACTATTGAGGATGGGGAGGGGAGGGAGGAGAGGAGGAAGTCGAAAGTGACTCCAAGCTGCGACTTGTGAAATTTCAGTCAAGTTAATCGCTCATCTTCTTTATCCTCTTCACTCCCGATTTCTGTTGAAGCGATCTGAGAGTAGAATCGTTCGCCTGAGGGAGAAATCTCAGCGAGACCGTTGAGAAGTAGCCCAGAAAAACGAGGTTTTGGTGACCTCCGCACAACTGTCTCTCCTCGCGCACTTCCTTCGCAACGACTGCCTCGATCCCACCTCTCGCCAGAAGACTCTCGAGACGTGCGCACAACATCGCCTGCCGAGCCCCCCGCCGAGCGCAGGTGCAGAAACGCAAGCTCAAACCCACTCCTCGGTCCCTCCTCGCTCCATTCCTCAAACTCCTCCTTAGCACACACAGCGCGCCCTCAAGGTTCCAAAACGTTCACGGCAAACTTCAACCGATGATCTGGTCCAGCAAATGCTTGCCTTGCCTCCCTCACTCTCTCTCTCTCTCGCCAACTTCGGAGCGACCGAACGATCCAATCCAACGCAAATTCCAGGCCAAAGTAAATCTGTCCATCGCTGCGAAAGAAAGAAAAAAAAAGGTAACACTGCAAAGTGTGCTAAACGAGTGGGTGCATCGAATCCGAATTACAAAGTGGGAGAAAGAACGACGGTCCGTAGTTGATCAGGCAGCGAGAACGAGCAACGCCCCGACTCCCAACGCAAAGATCCTACCACCCTCATCAGCTCTCTCCACGACACGATAACGAAAAAAGACGCACGACCGCTCGAGAGCCCTCGCTCCGCCCGTAGTAGCCGTCGTGGAAGCCCTCGCGGCACTGCGTTTCGGAAACCGCATTAGCTCGTCGTCCTCGAGAGGGAGATGAATGGGGACGTACGTCGTCGAAGCAGCGTTGTTAGAGCTATTAGCCGACCTCGTCGTCGAAGCGACGAGAGACGGCGTAGCGGAGACCCTCGTCGTCGTCGCAGCCATCGTGGTCGTCGCAGCCATCGCGGTCGTCGCAGCCATCGCGGTCGTCGCATCACCCGCGGTCGTCGCATCACCCGCGTCAACATCGTCGTTCTGTCCCAGGCTACGAAATCATCAGTACTTGCTTTCGTGTTGGGGAAAGAAAGAATGGAGGAGCACCAATCATCAGAAGCTCCCTCCTGGATTACCAACTCGCTAGAATAGTTGATCAACCCCACCGCGTCCGTGATACGAACCGTCACCGCCGTCCCCTGCCCTTCAGCATCAGTTTCTGCGAAGAACGAGCAGGGAGGGAGGGAGGGAAGAACGAGGAAAGCGAGGGGAAAGGGGGAAGGGGACGTACGGCGGGGATATCGACGAGCCAGGTGTAGGATCCTGGGACTTCTTGGACGGGGAAGTTGGCGAGAGCGGTGGCGCCGGGTTGGCCTCCTGGGAGGACTGCGGGCGAGTTAGCTCCCTCTTCTTGCCTCCTTCCTCGGTTCAGTGAGAAGAACGTACCCGCGAGGATGTAAGGCGGAGTCCCTTCGCTAAAAGTGATCGCGGCCGGCTCTGTGGGACCCCATCAGCCCCTTCCCCCCTAGCGCATTATTTGGAGAAAGGAGGTACGGCATTGGATGAGAGCTGCGGGGCTGTTGACGATCGCTTGCGCGGCGACGAGGGAGAGGAAGGCCGTGAAGAGGAGAGGGAGGAGCATGGTCCTGCGTTCGTTCATAAGGTCGGCTTTTTGGGCTCGGATGACAGCGGAGAGACGGGACGTACGGAGGGCGGGATAGGAGAGCTGTGCGCGACGAGGGGACTGCTCGGCCGTCAGGTCAGTACGCTCCACCTCCTTCGCACGGGGAGAGAAACTCACCACTGACACGAAGCACGAACGATGGTGGGAGGAACCAGACCTGAAAGCAACAGCAAAGTGGCGAGGCCACTTTCGAGAGGAGAGAGGCTCGGGAGCAGTGCGTCAGAGGGTTTCGATCGCGTGCAGGAAGCTGAGTAGGGGGTCCTAGTGAGCAGCGCGGGGAGCAGGGAGTAGGGAAGCAGGATCTGGCGGCCTGGAGTGGTTCTGGCGGATTGAGGAGAGGACGGCGACGACGGGGTAGGATGGAGATGGGGTGCGCGATTTCGCTCGGTACCTTCGTGCGCCCGAGCTTGCTTTGGTGAGGAGAAGTGCTGAGAGTGGGGAGGAGCAGTCTTGAGAGCAGGAGCAGGAGAGATGGTCGAGGGACCAGGAGGAACGAAGGAGAGAGCACACGACGCGCAGATTCGACTTGGCATCCTCGAGAGGTCGACGCCGGCGCTGTTCGCAACGATCAGCTCTCCTCGCTACGAACTCACCATTCTACGCGTCCTGTCCCCTCTCCGAATCACTCTCCGAGCCCCTCTCCATCCGCCTCCCCGAGACTTGATCACAAATCCACGATTACGATTTAAATCACTCCATCCCTCCCCAGGGACGACTGATAAAACTAAGCCAAAAAGAAAGCGAGAGAGAAGGAGGGTCAAGGAGAGTAGAGGGGTCGGGTAGAAAGTCCGTTCGATCGAGGATAGGCTATGAGGGAGGGAGTTTAGGCGGCGATGGCGAGGGCGGCGGCGCCGAGGAGGGCGAGGACGTTGTAGCTGCGTACATGCGTTAGCGAGGGTTGAAAAAAAGCGGGAGGAGAAGGACGAACGAGTAGGCGACGGCTCCTCCGGTGGCGGTGGTGGTGGCGGCGGCGGCGGCCGAGCTGCGGTTCGATAGGACGTTAGTTGGGTATTGCGCGCGCGAGGGGAAGAAATAACGTACGTGGTGCCCGAGGCGGTGGAGGTCGCGCGGGTAGTGGTAGCGGAGCTGCGAGGAAGGAGAGAGGTCAGCTCCGTTCGCACTGCCCCAATTGATCGTTCACGCGCCCATCTCAACGCTCTCCGACGACCCCAACCCTTCGGTTCGAGCGGAAAGGGAAGAAACTCACGTGGGAGCGGCCGAGGTGGTCGCGGGGGCGGAAGTGGTGGCGGCAGCCGAGGTGGTTCCAGCGGCCGAGGTGGTTCCAGCGGCCGAGGTGGGAGGGGCGGTTCCGGCAGCGGTGGTGGAGATCTCGGATCCGACGCACTCGGTCCTGCGGAAGTGGAGCGATGTCAGCTGCTGTTCGAGTGCGGTTAAGTTGGCGTGTGCGATTCGCGTGGGTCGAATGTTGAGCGAGGTGGCAGGGCTGGAATGGCGCCCACAATCGTTCCCGTTGCACGACGTTCTTCCCTACATCGCACAGGACGACACGGAGAGCGAAAGGAGACCAAAAAGGCACTCACGAGGTTCCGGGGAGGATGGTCCTCTGCTCAGAGTAGTTGACGGTTCCAGTGGCGTCGGTGATGCGGAGAGTGACGGCGGTTCCGGCGGGGAGGTTCACGACCCAGACGTACGCTCCAGCGGTGGCCTGCGAGCCGAACGACTCGATGGCGGCAACGGTGGACTGTCCTCCGGGGATGACTGTTGGAGGGGAATGTCAGCGGTGTTTCAGGTCAAGGATCGGTCCCAAGCCGGCGCGGACGGCGACAACGAGGTCGACCACGGTGGAGACGGGGTGTGGGAGTGAACGGACTGACCATCGAGGATGTAGGGGGCAGTTCCGCCCGAGTAGGTGAGGGAAGCGGGCGTGCAAACAATGAGGGCGGCGGGGGTGTCGACGATGGGGATCGTTCCGACTGTTCGACCAAGTCATTCGTTAGCTAGCCGTTCTCCTGCTGTGCTCCTCCTGCCTGCTGTGTGCCCCCATCTCACACCTTCCTCCGAAACCCGATCTCAGTTGATGCCGAGCCCCACCACCTAGCGCCAAGAGAGGTTTTTCAACCCAGGAGCGGCGGTGGCGTTCACACACGACGCGTAGAATGTACTCTGCTATCGGTGGAGATCGTTCCGCCTGCGCCAAAGGGGGGAGAGAACGGAGGAGGGGCAGGGTCGGGTCGGGAGGGAACGAGCGCTGTGTACTCACCTTGAGCCGAGACAAGGGAAGCGATGGAGGCGACGGCGAGGATGTTGAAGAGCATCGTGTGAGGAGTAAGGGAGGGGAGTTGGGGAGGATTAAAGAGTTTGGCTGAGGAGAGGAGAGGAAGGAGGATCAGGCAGCCAAGTGGGCTGTGTTCAACTTCTACTTTTCTGTGAATCGACGAGTTATTGAATATTTCACCTGTACTCGACTACGCATTCTCCTTGTAGTTCAAACGAGCAGCGAGAACGTCCTAGAAAAGATCTGGAAGAAAGAGAAGAGTTGAGGATAAGAGGCGAGCGGTATCCGTCGTATCGCCAGATCCGCGGATTTGGATTTCTCCGCCTTCATCTTGTGTTCTCAGGCAACGAATGCCTTCCAAGCTCGCGTGGGGCCTTTGCTGAGATCAAGAAGGTGGAAGTTACCCGGCCAGTTTGCGTTCGCAGACCCGACGACGAAGGATAACGCGGAATGCTCGGATCTCGGTCCTCCCTCGCTCGCTTCTGTCCACAGGCACCTCAGCGAGCACTACCACGTGCAGGGCATCCGGAACTACAACGTGTGCTGTGGTGGGGTGCAGTATGATGACAGTCGCATCGACTCATCGAGAGCTGGTGGAGAGTGCGAGAGAAAGTCGACTCGGGAACGTGAAACCAAACGACTGCGACGCCGTTCGACAGCAAGCAAAGGAGAGAGGGAGCACAGTAAGGCTCGTGAAGGAATCCACGAAAGCCCCTCCAGCGTTACAACAAGCTCTCCCGCACCACTCCGTGCCAGCTCCACCATCCGCTCTCCTCCCCATCTCCTCACCCCACTGTACATTCACCCCAAGCTCCCCAGAACCATCCCAGCAATCTCACCCCCCTCCCTCCCCCGCTGTCGCTCTTTGAACAGCCGCCCCACTTCCGCAGACTTGCGTTCTACGAGCGCCGACAACGAGGGCGGTGCGAGAGGCGCCGGCGTGGGGGGTATTGGGACGCCACCGATTGGAGAGGAACGGAGAGTCGCGAGGAGGGTTGTGAGAGTTGCTAGGAGCTGGGATACGGCTGTGAGAGGTTAGCTACGCCCTCGAGAAGGGCGGGAGCGACGTACCCACTGCGTCCTCGGGACAGTCTTCCTCGAAAGCGTTCTCCCTACCTTACGCAGTATCAGCTCTATCTCTACACCCGCACGAGACAAGGAGGACGCACCACCTATCCAGCACCCGCAACACTCCCCTCTCCACCTCCCCCAGAACCCCCTCCCCTCCAACCCCCAACAAGATCCCCACGCACCCTTCTCGCCTCCAATACCGGGTCCTCCAATCCCGCCGCTACGCCGCGGCCGGTATTTATAGTCGAAGGAGCGCGCTGCGAGTGCGGGAGAGGGAGGGGGGAGGGACGCTGGTAGGGAGAGGCGGCGAGGGGGGAGAAGCCTGGGGGAGGGGTGGCGGTGTATTGCGCGAACGGGTTCGACAGGGTGGGCGAAGGAGCTTTTGCGCGAGACGTGGGGGAGAGTGGGAGGAGGATAAGAGGGTGCGAACGGTGCTTCGTTCTTGACCTCCTTCGTTCGCCCTCGGTTGAACTTCTCTGCTCGTAGGCGCTCTGAAGCCCACCCTTCAGCCTCCGTGCGGCTCCCCTCGAGGTCTGACCATCCCAGCCCTCCGCGCGGTCGTCCTTCAGGTCGCAAAGGAACTGCTCCCTTCCTCGGACTCCTCGACGGCGCCAGCTCTGTCTAACCCCTCGCTCGTTGCTCTGCTTTACGGTGAATAGAAGGTACCGCCGAGTGCTCCCTACTTACCCGAACCCGCTCGGTCTACCTGGTTTGCTCGCATGCGTCCCAGCTCTCCTCGCGGGGTCGCACGCTTCCCCAGCTTTCTCTCGCGAGGCTCACGTCCTCCAGCCAGAACAGACCGACGAGGCCAAGTTTCGCTAGCTGAAATTTCGACGGGAGCTACTGCAGGGAGAAGGCGAAGTGGTCCACTCCCCTAGCTGAGCTGAATCGACAGCCTCCTGCTCCCTTCTCACCGCCTTCCTTCTCGGCCACACGGAACTGCATGCTGTGCATCGAGATCAAGTCGTCTTTGCTCGGAACTAGGCTGCAGTCTGCGACGAGATGGTCATCCTATAGCTTGCGAATGAGGGCGACGGCTTGAGCTCCCGCCGCTGATTCTTACTTCGTTGCAGGCATCTCCGCCTCAATGGCCCATCGCAGAGACTCAATAGTGGAAAGAGTGTGTACTCTCTCTCTTTCGACGAAGTCGCTGCTGAACCTCCTTCTTATCTCAGCGACCAAGCTCGCCGGCGGATCTTGCGAAGCTCTCGCTGCAGACTAATCGCGTCTCGCTCGAAGCAGGCCTGCAACGCGGATAGGACATACGCTCGATGTGTGTTAATGGTACTTCCCAATTCACTGGAGGAAGCTGATGAGGATCAGTCCGCTGGTCGGCCCCGTACCGCTTCCTCAACACGCTCGCGAGCGGATCGCAGGAGGTCGTTTCGACCTGGCGCTTTATCTCTCAGTAGCGACTCTAGTAATAGGCCTCCGAATTCCCTGCGTTCAGTATCGCAGCTCGAGTATCGCAGCCCGTAATGAGGAGAGCGTGAAGAGAAAGTCTCCGTGGGGAGAGACCCGCCGATTTCGCCGAAGGAGTCTCGAGCAGACGCCGTACCGTGGAGCTCTTCGTTTCCCCAACTTGCAGCGACTTCGCCCACCACTAGTGGCCTGCGTTGTGCCCGCAGCTCCCAGCACGTTGGTCTTCGGCGCCAATACCTCGGGTTTAACACCGTCAGCGCCAGTCGCCGCCCTTCGTGTGACGACGCATCACGCCCGGAGGATCAGTGGACGCGAAGCTTTAGTGGACGCGAAGGTGAGCTCGAGAAGGGTTGCTATTTGTAAGGGGAGCAGGAGGGAGGTGCTGCTGGGGTGGAAGAGCTCAAGGGAAAGCCTGGAGCTCGGCCTCCTTGGAGACGAGGTGTGCTCAGCTCGGGTCCTCTGCTCCTGCGGCTCCGTGGGGCTGGATAGTAGGAGAACACAAGGGCAGGGATGGGCCGCTATGGCGTGCCTGGGAGGCAGCTGCCGCTGCTTGCCCCTGGGCACGCGTGTTGATCTATCCCCCTTTGTTCGAGCAGCTTGGAGCAGCAGGCCAGCGGCTCCAGAACAGATTACCAGCGGGGAATCGACTCAAGGCTACCCACGGAAGCTCTACGCCACCATGCGGAGCTCCAAGAACCACGCTGACAGACTCAACCAGGTGCGCCAGCTCCTCACGATGGAACGACTCCGCCGCTTCGCCTCCACCTCCTCCTTCTCCCTCAACCGCGCCGCCGACACGTCGGACAGCAAGTCTATCACATCCAGTCTCTCCGTCACGTCCCTCGCCGACGCCCTCTCGTCCCCTCTCCTCCCTCCACCTGTCGACACGCGCGCGCTCGCCCACTCCTCCCTCATCACTACTCTCGAAGCCCTCCAGACCGTCCCCCGTGCCGCCTACTCGCATCGACTCGTCCTAATCGCCCGGATTCAGCAAACCCTCACCGAAGAGCCGGATACCCGCAACACGTTTCGAGAGCAGGGCGGCTTCCTGAGCGCAGTTTCGATCCTCGCTAGCTTGGAGGAGACGGCGGTGGGAGATGGAGCAAGCGAGGGTGCGGACACGATTGAGACGAGGGCGGAGCTGCGGTATGAGCTCGTCAAGCTCGTCTTTGCGATCATCGCTCTCGCTTGCACGGGGCACGACCTCAATCGCGTCGCGTTCGCAGAGACGGTCGGGTTCGAGGCGATGGGGGAATCGATCAAACTGAGCGGTTTGATGGGAGCTCAGTCACGCGTTCCGGAGGGAGCGGACAGCGAAGAAGACGGAGCGAAAGCGTCTCCGGCGGAGAAGCTGCTTTCGATCCTCTACGCCTTTCTCACCGGCGACTTCTCCTCCCCACCTCTCTTCACCCACCTCCGCCTTCAGCTCGACGCTCCCGCACCAACCTTCAATGCACCCCTTCCCTCTCCCAACGCCACCGACTCTGCCGACGCCGATACCACTCCTACCCCTGCCGTCGCCCCTCGACCTTCCCTCGAATCCCTCATCGACAGCCAGCTCGTTGACCGCTTCGCAGCGAACGAGACCGAAGTCGCGCAGAATCCCGCCGTCGTTCCTCTGCTCCTCGAGCTTCAAGCCACGCTCAGCGACGACGAGCGTTTGCTAAGCTACATGGTACTGTCGTCGCTTCGCCACCTGGCCAGATCTTCAACGAGGTCGCAAGTTGCGCTGAACGAGGCGGGAGTCGTCGGGATTGTTCTGGAGAGGCTGTTCCCGCTGCGAACAGACGGGGCGAGTGTAATGGAGAGTGCGGAGAGGGAGGTGTCGAAGGCGTTGTTGGAGAGGCTGTTGGAGATGGGAGCGGGGACGACCGAGATCCGAACGATGTTTGAAGGAGTGGTGGAGGGATGGCGCGGGGAGGGAGATGAGCGACTGAACGAGGAGATGCTTGAGCTGATGTGAGTGGCTCCCTGGGAGCGAGATCGAGGCGATACTGACGGGTTCTCGACAGTCTCAACGGTGTTCGCAAGTCCCGTCACCCCTCCTTCCTCCATTTCGACCTCTCCCTCCACGGGCACTCGTCCCTCTCCCTTCGCTCCCTCGGTCGCCCCTTCCCTCCTCCAACGCACGGCTACACCTACCTCGCCTGGCTCTCAATCGAAAACCCTCCCTCTAGCGCGGACGAGAAGCTTGTCATCTTCGGCTGCGGCGACGCGACCGGCAAGTGCCACCTCGAGCTCACGATTAACCCGAACCTCCAACTCTGCCTCTCCACCTCTCTCGCCAAACCTCCCATCACCTTCTCCACCTTCACTTTCGGGTTAGGCCGGTTCTATCACCTCGCCATCGTCCACCAGCGACCCAAGTACTCGTCCAACTCTCCCGTCTCCCTCTACGTCGATGGCAAGCTCGTCGAAGTCTCGAAGGCCGCCTACCCGGTCGCACCGCCGAACGACTGGGAGGTCCAAGGCTGGCTCGGAACGCCGAAGGACCGCGTCCCCGCTGGTCGACTCGGGAAGGGGAGGAGCGAGATGAAGTGGAACCTCGGACCGACCTGGCTCATCCACGGCGACGTTCCGGAGGAGATGGTCTACGTCTGCGCGACGCTGGGTCCTCGGTACGCCGCCAACTTTCAAGACCAGCTTGGCCAGTTCCAAACCAACAAGACCTCCACCCTCCTCAACGTCCGCCTCGACGCCCTCGCACGCGACTCCCCCTCCTCCTCCAAACTGCACGCCAAGTCGCCTCTCGTTCACGCCATCCGCGATAAAGGCGCCGCCGTCATCCCCGAGCATCGCATCTACTTCGCCTTCTCCGCCCTCAACACCCTCGTCATCGGCTCTCCGCGCGGTCTCTCTGGCTCCGGCCTCTCCGCGCACGCTCAGCAAGCGCTCGCGCTCGCTACGGCTTCGAAAGGCAAGGTCGTCATCAACTCTGCGATTCCGAAGGTCGAGGAGGCGCTCGTCCAGCCGCACGGTCTCGGGCACCTCGATGGAGAGCCCTGTATCGCCAATCCTCAAGGCCTCGACTTCGCGATCTGCAAAATTGGCGGAGTAGCCGTCGCGCTACGACTCGTCGAGCTGGCGCGAACGGGCAAGCAGTTGACGATGGCGGTCGAGCTGTTCATCGAGCTCGTGAGCGAGAGCTGGAGGAACGCCGAGGATGCGGAACGGGTGCAGGGGTACGAGATCCTTGCGCTGCTGCTCAAAGCGAAGCCGGAGATCATGCTGGCTGAGACGCACGATGCGATTCTGGCCTTCGTCGGGTACGACTTCAAGGAGCCGTCCAAGTCGGTCGTCTCGAACCCGCTGGCGTTTAGGTTCCTCGTCCTCGATTTTGGACTCTGGAGCGCGATGGAGCCGGCGATTCAGTGGGCGCATTTTGATATGCTGAGGGAGTTTGTTCAGCGGAGCGAGTATCGCGAGTTCAACGCGAGGAGGGTCGCGAAGATGCGTGAGTTGGTTTCTCTTTGCGATCTGGACTGAGGGACTGAGTCTTGCATTCGGTAGATCTTACTCGCAAGGTCCTCTTTGCTCTTCGCGCGAGCTACTACGACCAAGCGATGCTCACCGACGTCGTCGATACGCTCTCACACGTCGTCGGCTCTCACTTCACGACGGAGACGGTTCGCCATATCGCCACCTTCCTCACCGCTACGCTGTGTCAAGGTGAGTTTTCAGAGTCTTCCACGCTCGCCCAAGGACGACGCTGACGCCCTTGCGCGTACAGTCCTCGACCCGAAAGGCGCACCTCTTTCCTCCATCGTCCCCAACGGCACCCGAGCTCTCCCCATTCCCCTTCCCTCGCTCGGCGACCCCTCCACCTCTTTCGTCCTCGACGCGAGCCAAGTCGACAGCGGCTCATGTCGTCCCTCCCTCCGACTTATGCAAGACCTTCACGACATCCTCCTCGCCCCGAATCGCAAGCTGGAGCTCGACAAGTTCGCCAAGATAATTACGACCAAGTGGATGCTCCTCTTCCTCCTCGATACGGACGCCCATCCGTTCGCCGCCGTCCTCGCCCTTCGAATCCTCGTTCGCGTCCTCCAGTCGCAAGGTCCCGCCTTCGTCGCCAAGTTCGGCAACTCGACGGACGGCTTTTCGGTCATGCGCGTCGCGATTCCTCACCTCTGGAACTTTGGTCAAGTCCAGCTCGCCCTCTTCGCCCTCCTCCACGGCAAGGATATCGCCACCCTTCCCCTCGACGCCCCATTCGAAGCTGGGACGTTCTCGAGCTCCGACATCGAGGGCTCAAAGCTCGCGCCAGAGGCCGTGCGGATCATCATCGCGTGCCTTGGAAAGGGCCTCAAGACGCTCTCGACGAACCAAGACTCGGTAGCGACCAAGAAGATTCCGCTCGTGGCGATCAGCGGGCCGGACGAGGGGGGAGCCGCGACGCCGCTCGCTACTGCGAAGGACGCGGCGATTTCCTTGGAGGAAGGATTCGAGGTCGTCGTCAGCCTCCTTTCGAAGGCGAACCACCTCGTTACTTCGCCGGTACCGCTTCAAGACTTTGCAAGCGTCCTTCGACCGTTCCTACTCTTCAACACTCCCTCCGACCATCCCTCCTCATCATCTCCTCCGCCACTGCCAATTATCTCTCCCCGCAACGCCTACCGACTCCGTTCCGACATTACGCCTACTCCTCCGCCTCCTCCAACTTCGCCTCCGCCGAGAGTCAACGGGCGCGCGGCCGTCAACCCGAGTAGTCCTCTCAAGCTTAGGATTCCCGCCCTCGTCGAGTATTTCGACAAGCTCGCCGCCTCTCCCCTCAACTCTCCCCCACTCAACTCTCCGCCGCTCCCGGCGTTAGCGAAGGGCAGCTCTCGTCAAACTCCGACCAGCGAAAAGAAGATCAGCAACGCAGCAACGTCTCTCCTCAACTTCCTCGGCTCCCAAGTCAGCCACGGTATCACGTCTCGCCCCGTTCATCGGCGCACTAGAAGTGGCGTGGATCTTTTTTTCTCGCCCGACACGGATCCCTCGCTTCAGGTTTTGCGCGACATCTTTACCGCGGCAGCATCGAGCGAGATGGCGGAGCAGGTGCGTCGTTTCGCGACCTTCTCGCCGCGGAAGAGCTCACGCGTCGCAGGTCGCTTTCCGGACACTTCTCCTCAAGGACGTTGCTCACCGACTGGCTCGGGCGAGTATCACGTCGCCAGTCGCGAACAAGATTGCGTCCTTTGTCGAGCTTGCTACGAACCAGTCATTCGAAGGTGCGAGGGCTCCTGTACTTCTCGCAACGCTTCTCGCTGACTTCCATCGACCTAGGCTGGAACGTCGACCTACGCGAGCTTCTCGGCTTCATCCTGACGTACATTGAGAAGGTCCTTGCCGAAACGTCGCTCGACATTCCGTCGTCGGGGATCACCCCGGCTGCGACTCTCTTTAAGTCCGTCAACCGCCTCATTCTACTTGCGTAAGCCCTGCAGCTCGTCTTTACTAGTCTATACCTTGACGTTCTTCCAGCCTTCTGCAGCCGAACGAGATCGCTGGCGTCCTCTCGATCCTCGTTCGACACCAGATGAGCGTCTTTGCCGTCCAGAACACCGACCAAGCGTTCTTCCGCTCTCTTCTCCACCGTCTCAACGCCATCCTCCAGTCGTCTTCCTCCCCACTGGAAAACAGCGCCGTCATCGATTTCTACAAACTCCTCATTCTTCAGCGCCCGGCCGATGCTGAAGCTGCGATGGGAGAAAGCCGAGGGCATGGTGCGTCATTCTCCCGCGGTGTACTGGACTATAGCTCACCACCTTCATCTCAGAATCGGAGGCGTCTCTC
This sequence comes from Glaciozyma antarctica PI12, assembly GCA_002917775.1. Classification (NCBI taxonomy): domain Eukaryota; kingdom Fungi; phylum Basidiomycota; class Microbotryomycetes; order Kriegeriales; family Camptobasidiaceae; genus Glaciozyma; species Glaciozyma antarctica. The sequence continues at coordinate 1,400,076 of KZ627157.1, forward strand.
GTCGCGAAGCTCATCGACACGGTGAGCTGCCTGGCTTCGGCCCTTTCAGCTCGACCTAACTCCTCAGTACGCAGGATGTCGACGCCTTTCTCGGGCTTCTGGAAGATCGTCAAGGAGTCCTCGACAAGCTCGCGGCGTCTTGGACGAAGTTCGTCAAGGCTGAGGTCGAGATTGCTCAGAAGGCCGTCGAACTCGAGCACTCCCGCTTGCTGGAGCTGGCGAGGTCGGCGAAGAGCAAGAAGGATCTCCAACGACGGCGGACGCGCAAGCATCGCACGGGGATTTACGACTGGAGCGAAGGCATTCACGATGTCGAGTCCGCTCGAGTGGCGCACGTGCGTGCTCCAACCCGCGCGTCTGCTTTCCCGGCCTAACGAGCTCTCGTGCAGACACATCAAGACATTGCCGATCACGCTTCGTTTGTTCAAATGGAGTGGCAGGAGCAGACACAGAACCTTCAGCGCGAGTGCGGCATTTGGGGTGATCCCTCCGCGAAACGTTGGCGTCTCGACTTTACCGAAGGTGATTGACTTGCTCGCTTCTGCCGCTTCTGAAGCTGACGAGGAGCAGGACATTGCCGTATGCGGAAGAAGCTCCAAGCAGACGCATCAAGGCGGCCGCAGCAGCTGGCTTCTCAGCTTCGCGACCAGCACAGTCGAAGCTTGGGACCGTCTCGACACGACTCGCTCTCTACAAGCAACAAGCGTGAGCTCTTCTCGTCCGACGCGCCTCGCCATCACTGACGCCCCCTCTCCCAGCTCAAATCGCTTCGGGAGCGTCTCCTCTTCCCAGCCCGATAAGCCCAGAAGAGGACCAGATTTGGAGCGAAGCTTTCGCACCTCCCGCAGGTGAGCTTGGCCTACCTCTCTCGCTTCGATGCGACTGAACCCGCTCAATAGACGCGCAAGACTCGGAAGCAGATCCGCATGCCGTCGTCGACGAGGACAAGAACCGCAAGGTCCGTCGCAGTCTGGAGCCCGGGGATGTGATTCTGTCGGTCTTCAACATTTCGCGCATCGTTGGCCTCGACGCTTGTCGTAAGTAGCTCACTCGTCGCTCACGCTCCCCGCCTAACGCTTTTCCGTTCTCAGCTGGACTGCTCCTGCTCGCGAAGAAGAACGTCTACATAATCGACAACTTCTTCCAACGGGAGAATGGCGAGCTCGTTGACGCTTGGGATGCTCCTGAGGAGGTATGTCGAGCGCCTTCCTCTCCTTCGGCTCGACGTTGACTTCGCTCTCCCACAGGAACGGGATCAGCACTTGCAGACCCTCTCCGATCTCGCGGGACGCGACTCGAAGAAGGCTTCTTCAGATCTGGATACGGCACATCGCAGTCGGCGTTGGACTTGGGGGGACTTGAACGAGGTGCACGAGCGCAAGTACCTCTTCCGCAAAGTCGCTCTGGAGGCGGGTTACGTTCTCTTCGCTCCGAGATTCATCTAACACCGTATGTACCGCAGCTGTTCTTCGTCGACGGTCGCAGCTTCCTCATCACCTTCGCGAAGGATCAACGAATCCTCGCCTTCGACCTGATCGCGGCGCGAAGTCCTGAGGCCGTCACTTCCGGATCTCTCAACGTCGCAGGGACGACGATCGGATCCAAGTTCTCGGACGTCGTGTTGAGGCAGCGCACGAAGCTGGAGCAGATGACGAAGCGGTGGGAGCGACGCGAGATGTCGACCTTCGATTGTGAGTCGGACTTCCGCACCTCGGCAACTGCGACCTCCTGATCCTGCTTTCGTGCAGACCTGATGTTCCTGAACACCTGTGCTGGACGCACCTATAACGATCTGACGAACTACCCGATCTTCCCCTGGATCCTAGCCGACTACTCGAGCGAAACGGTGCGTCTCCCTGCCCCAGCTCCCCTGTCCTCTCGCTGATCGAAAACAAATCGCAGCTCGACCTCTCTCAACCGAGTACCTTCCGAGATCTCTCGAAGCCGATGGGAGCTCAGACCGTGGAGCGAAAAGGTTCGTCCCTGCGACCCATTTTGACCTGCCCGCTCTGACTTCGGCGGGTTCGTTAGCGGAGTTCCAGGACCGGTACGCGCAGCTCACAGAGCTTGGTGACGGCACGATACCTTTCCAGTGAGCTAAGCGACGATTCTTCCTGCTGCGCCGAGCTGACTCCTGCACTCGACAGCTACGGAACGCACGTAAGTCGTTCATTCCTCCCGATGCGTTCGACACGGCGCTGACGTCGCAATTGGCTGAACAGTACTCGTCTGCCATGATCGTTGTCGGGTACATGCTTCGCCTGCGACCCTTCACTGAGTCATACCTCGACCTCCAAGGCGGGGCCTTCGACCACGCAGATCGGATGTTCTGGTCCATCCCCAAAGCCTGGGAGTCGTGCTCACGGTGCGTATCCATGGTGGGCGTTCCAGCGGCCGCTGCTGACTCGGAATCTCCGCAGACAAAGTCGCTCCGACGTTCGAGAGCTCATTCCCGAGTAGGTCGGTCACTCGCACCTCGAGACCGGCGCGCTGAACGTAGCTCGTTCTTCAGGTTCTTCTATCTCCCCGACTTCTTGCGAAACTCGAACGACTTGGACCTGGGTACGCGGCAAGAGGGTCAGGGCCGGATCGACAACGTCGAGCTGCCTCCCTGGGCAAAAGGAGATCCTCGCCTCTTCGTCGAGCTTCATCGCGAGGTACGTGATCTTTTCCCCTTCGAAGCGTACGCTCGTCTCATATCGTCGCTCTCCTCGCAGGCACTCGAATCCGAACACGTTGCCGCGCACCTCGGCAAGTGGATCGACCTGATCTTCGGCTTTTGTCAAACTGGGGACGCGGCGGTAGAGTCCTGCAACGTCTTCCACCACCTCTCCTACGAAGGCGCGATAGGTCAGTCCTGCACCTCGCGCCCAGCCCTCCGAAACTGATCTTTCCGCAGACCTGGACACGATCGAAGACGCCAACGAGCGGAAAGCCGCCACCAGCACCATTCACAACTTCGGCACTTGTCCCTCGAAGCTCTTCAGCAAGCCTCACCCTCAGCGATCGCTTCCCCTCGTCTCACGCGCCACCCATCCCCTTTTCTCACCCGACCTCGCGGTCGAACAGCAGTTCCTCACCCTCGTCCAATCCATCGTCCCCATATCTGCGAGCCCCTCGCAAGTCTCGCAGATCTACCCCTCGGCGCCCGACAAGACTTTCGTGACGTCGTCGCAGACGCTCCTCGTTCCGGGCGATCCTGGACACAGCATCTCGTGGGGATACGCGGACCAGACGGTGCGGCTGCACGCGCGCGGCAACAACCTCCCCGTCACGGTCTTCGAGCACATGCACTCGGAATTCGTTAGTGCAGCTTGCTTCGCTGACGCGAGGACCTTCGTGACTGGGTCAACTGAGTGCGTCCCCTCTCTCGCTGTGATGCCGAGCACGCTGACACCAAATTCGCAGTACGAACGTCTCGCTTTGGAAGTGGCGCTGGCGAACGCACGGGAAGGAGGGACATTTTCAGCAGCTCGAGTGCTTGAGAGGTCATTCGGACCAAGTTACTTGCGTTGCTGCGTCGAGGGAGTTCTCGGTCATCGTTTCTGGGTCAGAAGTTAGTCTCATTCGTCTCTGCGAAAGGTCTCGGCGAGCTAAATCTCGCCCGCAGGACCATTCAGCGATCATCTGGGACCTGAACAGGCGGAGATTCGTACACCGACTCGGAGGACACGAAGCGCCCGTTCAGCTCGTTGCGATCGTGCGGTTCTTCTCTACGCTTTTCGCGCGCGACCGCTGACGATTCTCATCTTATAGAGCGACACCACAGGCGATATCGTGACTTGTAGCGCGGCCGTCTTGCGCGTTTGGAGTGTCAACGGCGTGCTGCTTGCGACGCAGCCGACGTCCAGCTTTGTCGATCCTATCACCGCCGTCGCGTGGTCCCTCGTACGTCGCTTCCTCCTTCTCCGGCGGACATCGCTGATTTTTCGTCTCGATCGGCAGTCGGAGACCTCCCCCATTATCGCCACCGGCCACCGAAACGGCCGCATCATGCTCTGGCGTCGTGTTCCGGCTCCCACCTCGACCGGTACGCGCCATTCGCCTCTTCCGTCGGCAGTTCTAACGCTGTTTTTCTCCCAGGCTGGAAGCTCGAACAGCTCCACGTCCTCACGCACAAAGATCGACTCTCTCATCGTCCCTCCTCTGCCGCAGCCGATATCACCTCCCTCGCCTTCGCTCCGCGCACCCTCTACTCAGGAGATGCCCTCGGTCGCCTCTACCTCTGGTCTCCGCCGGGGACGGAGCTATTCCTCCCCGATTCCGCGAATGGAGGAGCGTGCATGGCGTGCGGGAGTGGGTTCGGGATGCTCGAAAGCAGGAGGAGGTGTGCCGGGTGTGCGGGAATCTTCTGCGGGTTGGACTCGACAACGAGTATCGAGGTCGGAGGGCGGTTTTGTGGGAGTTGTTTCTCAAAGTTGAGCCCGCTCATGGTGCTGGGAATGAAGTAGAAAGACATTTTGGATCGCCTTCGCTGTGGTCGACCGAGAGGGAATGAGCGAGCGCTGGTGAGTGGACCCGTGTTGGTTTGACTTTAACGTGCTGCACGCTTCCGTAAGAAGTTCAATCGCTGCTCTTGCGTTTACAGTTGAGGGAGCAAGAGCAGCGTGCGATCGTGTTCAAGCCTCGCTCGCGTCGGATTCGCTAGCGAGCTCGGGCTTTCAGATTTCAGATTTTGAGTCCCATTAACGTCTCCTCTTCGACCGCTCCGTCTTTGTCTCTCGCCAAATCTCAGAGAGTAGTACTAATGCAACGAACGACGAACTCATCTACAGCTGACCGCGACCTGCCTAATCGCGATCCTCCGAATCCTCTCCTTCTCCTCCTTCTCAAACTGCTCAAACCTCTCCCCCAGCACTTCGACCGCGGGACTGTGCACCTTCTTATCTTCCTCGCTCCACCTCGATTCCCTCCTCTCCACCTCCACCAGGTCCTCCAGCTCGTCCGTCGCCCACCCGCTCCCTCGATCGAATGACGAGCTCCCACTTTTCCGCGTGCTGCTGTCAAACGACGAGGATCTGATGGAGGAGCACTGGTCGTGCGATCCGATACCGCGAAGGATGGAACTCGACTTTTTGCGAAAGACGATGGGGATCAACCGCGTGCTGAGCTTGCGGTTTCGAGGAGATCGGGGAGGGGTGCGAGGTTTGATGAAGGAGGGATGAGGCGCGACGGGGGTAACGCGTCGAGAGTTGGAGAGCGAGGGAAATGTACTGGGTGCTGGATGAGGGTAGGAGAGGGAAGGTGGGATCGCAAACAAGCTTGCGGCGGAGAGAGAGAGCTGCTTGCGATTCCTGTCGCCTCCCTCCATTCTTGGTCGCTCCTCGGTTATCTCCTCCGTCTCCTCTCCCTCGCTCGCATCGATGTATTCCGAGAATCCGGAGACGTCCGACGACGTCGAATCCCGTCTGCTAGACTGAGCCTCCGCCGCGATCAGCGTCGACATCCGAACTTCGACGCTCCTGTGGTTCCTTCTCGCATAGTTCCGGTTGACCGACTGTGCCGCGATCATCCGGTCGAGTTCGTCCTCCTCGTCAAAGGCTTCGCCGCGTGCGAAAGAGGACGACGCGGAAGGGAGGGCCGAGGAGCTGAGACTGCTTCGCTGGGTGCTGGAGATGGCGAGGAAGGGAGAGTAGAAGGAAGGTGCGAGACGCCGACGGGCGAAAGGGTGGATTCGGCTCGGGAAGGTGGAAGGGAGGAGAGAAAATCCGCTGATTGACGTTGCGCGAGTGGAGGGTGGCGAGCCGGTTTCGGAGAGGGAGTTGTTGGACGCTGAGGAGGGCGATGAAGCGAGGGGGGGTTTTCTGAAGGGTCGAGGAGGAGTCGAAGGAAGGGGATGGAAGGAAGCGAGTAGGAGAGTAAGAGCGATGGGTGAGGTCGGCCTCCGGGCCTTGCGAGACTTCTGAAGCTGCGTAGGTGAGGCGGTCAGGATCCTAGGACACGAAACGACGCTGTAATTGAGAGATCACTTACCTCGCTTGCCGTTCAATCGTTCCCTCTCAGCTTCAGAAGCTCCGCACGCCCCTCCCTCCCTCGACATCCCCTCCTCGCTCACCACACTCGTCCTCGCTCTCCCCGAATCTTCCGCCTCACGGTCCGCAATTGCCATCCATATTCCCATCCGCTCTCCTTCCCTCGTACTCCCCACTTCTCCCGTCCCACCCTCCGTCCCAGGCTCGCACTTCGGCCGCTCCATCTCCCCAGTGGGGAAGAACTGAGGAAAGCTCGAAGTTTCCACGGCGAGAGGCGACGACATCTCCAACCTCGAGAGGGAGTCGTCAGGGGATTGAGAGATGGGAGGAAGTGGAAGAGGGGGAGGTGGCGGACCTCCGATTGACGAGGAGCGAGGTGTGCCCGACGAGGCGCAGGCGGGGAAGAGGAATGTGCGAGAGTTAATGTTCTGGACTGGAGAGTCGAAGAGGTGGGAAGGGCAGCGGCGGGAGTGGGCTGAGGGAGCGAGGGAAGGAGGAGAGGTGGCCAGGAACGCGTGGAGGGAGAGGTACGACACTGAGGACATTGAGATTGAATTAGCGGTGAGGAGGTGATGGACGGAACGCGAGTATCGCTCTATGAAAAGGAGGATCAGCGATGTTCATGAAAAGAGCACGCACGGCGTACCTTGAGCGATCGGAGCTCCGGAGAAGAACGGTTCTCGCTCGTCGAGTGGACCTGGGAGGAGGAAGAGAGGAAGAGCGACAGATTATTTTCTCAGACGAGCGAGCAGAGAGGATCAGCGACGACAAGGTTTCGCTCCTCTGGCGCCGAGGAGAGATGAGTGAGCAGAACTCGAACCAGGCAAGCAGGCAACAATGAAGCAATTAACACGTCGCGACGCTAGCGAGGGCGATCCATCAACGCAACCAGGCTTGGTCAGCTCCTCAGCCTCTTCTGGACACTGACCGTTACACAGGAACCACCGCGAACCACCTCAGGCCCTTCAGCCGCTCTTCGCCTTCTTCTCCCTCTTCTGCACCTCGCCCACCTCCTTCCACACCTCCTCCTCCTCCTCATCCCACTCTCCCCCGATATCCTCCTCCCACAGTTCCCTCTCCTCGCCCTTCCTCCTCCCGCCCTGATCCATCAGCATCCCTTGGATCTCGAGGGCGATCTTACGCCTCTTTTGCGCGATGCTGCGCGTGCTGGCAAAGGAGGAGTCGAGGGCGGCAAGGGAGGAGGTGGTGATGGTGGGAGCAGTGGGGTCGCGCAGAAGGGCGAGGGAGGCTGAGAGAGAGGCGGACTGCGCGAGGCTGGTCAGTGAGGAGCGCGACTCAAACGAGGGGGGGACGGGGACGGACCTTGGTGGAGAGCTCTGAGAGGTGCGCAGGGAGGGAGGAAGTGCGGGGAGTGTTCGTGATCGAGGCTTTGGCTGCGCGGGGTGAGCTGGGGAAGGCGAGGTGAAGGAGAGGAGGGGACGCACTGCGGTTAAGAGTCTTGATCTCTTCCTTCAAGGCAGTCTCCTCCTCCTTGAGCTCCTTGATAGACCCTCCGAGCTCTGCAACAGCCTCAGGGTCAAGCGCGTCCGTATCGCTCTGCACTCATCAGCTCGCTCCCTCCGCCACTCCCGCCGCCACTCCACTCACCTGCAACGCGCAATACACCGTCGTCTTCCCATACACCTTTCCCATGATCTCTCCCTTCTCATGCAATGCAGCCAACGTCTTCTGCGCCTGAGGCTTTGAGACACGCGACTTGAGGTTCGCCGAGAGGTCCGCTGGACGCGACGAAGGAGTGAGTTTCGAGTGGCGTGAGAGAGGAGGACGCGCCGCACTTGCTCCGTAGGGTCTGTTTTGATCGCGGAGGTATTTGAGGACCTGGAGGAGCCGTTAGTCGAGTGGGACGCTCCTCCGGAGGGAGGACTCGCTAGCTCTTCGGCCTCGTCTCCTCTCGCTGAGATGACCTTCTCCTTCTTGACTGCTGCAGACATGATTCTGGAGGTGACTTGGAGATGCGCAACTGCTGGCTCAAGTTACGCGACGAGATGAGGGAGAAGGAGAGAAAGCGCGGACGCGGTGAGGACTGGGGGCGTTTTCAGTTCGTCCTCTCTCTCCGAGGAGGCTCCTCAGGCGCAAATGCTCAGGCTGCGAAGTTAACCTCGAGGACTCGTCTCGCCCATCTCACGTTCCCGTCCTTCTGTACTCTGGAGGAATTCAGTCGCCACCGTCGAGTGAAGGCACAGCGACCTCGCTCCCGAACCTCCTCTGCAATCTCTCCAATCTCTCGCGCGAACTTTGAGATTGACAAGTGATGATGTTGATGTGAGATTGCGGGGACGAAATATAGCGCGAGGGGGATGTAGAGCAAAAAATGGGTTTGTATATGTGGTATCGAAAAACGAAGCGAGGGATAAGTCAACTAGGGATGGGAGATGGGCCCAAGAAGGGGCGAAATCACCCTCTCGCCTCGGAATAAGGGTGATTCCCAAAAGCGTACGCCTGCGTCGGTGGTGCGCCAAAGTACCCCGGTGCACCAGTGACGACCGGCCCCGGCGACGTTCGTTCCCAGCTCTCGTCGATCCTCAACCTCTGATGCGGCTCCTCGCGGTCGTTCGATACGGGTGCGGAGTAGGGAGAGCCGGATCGTGCGGGAGATTCGGTAGGGGCGAGAGAACGCCAGTGACGAGAGGCGGGGGTGGAGAGGGTGGAAAGGCGGGGAGAGGGCCATTCGACTTCGGGAGAGATGCGAGGGAGGGTAGGGAGTTGGAGAGTCGGGGCGGGGATGGGGGGAGGAGAGGGTGCAGGAGGAGGAGCGGGAGGGAGGGGGTTGTCGACGGGGAGTGGCGGAGGGAGGGTGCTGTCGATTGAAGGTCGACGAGAGGGAGGAGCCGAGTCGGTCGCCTTGCGCTTGTGCGAGAGGGACGTCGGTCGAGGAATGTTGTGGAGCTTGTCTGCGCGAGTTCGTCAGTTCCTCCTTCACAAAGCGAAACGCAAGTGCGACTCACGATAGAGACAGCAAGCGTTGCAGAGCAGCTTGCCCTCGGCGTCCTTCCTCCACATCGGCGTCGACGTCGCAGCGCAGTTGTGGCACGTCGGCGGCGTCGCAGACGCAGCAGCCTGCGCAGCCGCTCCTGTCGTCGTCCTCCCCCTCGCGCCGATCGCCTGCTTTGAGAATCCCTTGGGCCGAGGCTTGCCGTGAAGCTTGAGGTAAAGTCCGCATCTGCGCGCCACAAACGATCAGCTTCGACCCCGACGAACGCCGACGACGGTAGACGCACGCATTGCACAGCAGTTCGTCCGCCGGTCCCCTCCTCCACAACGGCGTGACGATCGACGCACAATGCGAGCACGAAGGTCCCTCATGCCCATCGCTCGCCTCGACCTTGGGCTCCTTCCTACTCCCCGTCCCAGGGACCTGCGTCGCATGCGGATTCCTATTCTTCTTATGCGCCGCCGCTCCGCCCGTCTCCTTCGGCTTCCGCTTCCTCTTGACCGACTTTGTTGGAGCTGTAGGAGCGTCGTGAGAGGGGCCACCTTCGACGGATTCGAGATGCGTCGCTTGTGCGGACCAGTCGAGAGCGCCGCGAGAAGGGTCGACGGAATCGTAAGGCGAGGATTCGTTCGAGGAGGGGTGCTGGGATTGGAAGTGAGGAGGGTCGTAGATCGAAGGTGGCTGCTGGCTCGAGTCGAAAGAGCCGGGGTAGGCGAGAGGGTAGCGGTACTGGAGTGAGCGAGGGTCGTACGCAGGTTGCTGGTTGTAGTTGCTCAAGGGGAGTGCGAGCGTCGGAGGCTGAGGAGGACAGTCGGCCGTCGTACGCTGCTCGTACACTTGTTCACCTTCGAGGCGTCGTTCGAGTCGAGCCATCTCGTCTCCCTCGATCTCAAAGACTGGGCGACCAGCCGCCGGCCCTGGCGAGGTCCCACCGCTTCGCCCAGCAAGGACGAGCCCTTCGAACGGGTCCGCCGTCCTCTCCTTCCCGCCTCGCTCCTCGAAATCTCGCCAAATGCTCTCGAACGTAACCTCGCCTCCTCGCTCGGCGTCCCTGAACCCGTCGTTCAGCTCGTCCATCCCCAGGCTCCCCATGAGACTGGGCTCCGGCGAGGGCGTAAGGAACCGTGAATATGGGCCTTGGACGACGTTGTAGCTGCCGTACGACGAGTGAAAGGCGGGGAGAATGGGGTACATGGCCTGCATTTGCGGGGAGAGGGCGTAGGAGTTGGGTTGGCCCGTCGAGGAGAAGGCGTTGTACATGGCGTTGTTGCTGTTGGGAGAAGGGAGGGAAGGTGGAGGAGCGTTGGCGCCGAAAAGAGTGTTCCAAGAGTCGTCGGCGATTGGGGGCCAGTCGAGTGTGGGAGCAGGGTTATAGGCGTGTCGAGGTTGAGGAGCTTGCAACGGTTGTTGCTGCTGCTGCTGCTGCTGTCGTTGAAAGCGAGTCAGACTGAGTGTTGAAGCGAGCAGCAAGGAGAAAACTCACGTTGGGTCGCCCCGTGAGCAGGTCCTCCTGACCAAGTGACGCCAGCATCTCGTTCCCCAACCGCCGCGAATCGTCCGTTCTTCGCTCCATATGCCAAAGACGCCAGGTGAGGTTTTCTAGGCGTGAACCCTGCGACAGAAAATTGGTTAGCGAAGCGCCTTGAGGAGGGAGATTCTGGTCGTGCGGGGATCGCGGCGAGCTCGAACTGGACCTGAGTCTTCGAGCGAGCTCACGCTAAGAAAGGGATCCACTTGGACACAGCGTGGGGAGCGAGAGAGACCAGGCGTTCCTGAAAGTCTCTCGCAACTCGCAAAGTTACGAAACGACGACCAAGGTCATGGGGTTCGCACAAGCACGCAAGTACCGAAGATTTGGGTGGAATTTAAACGGCTGCAGCCTCGGATGTCTACGCGCCTGCTGCTGCACTATCTCAGCTACACAGACGACTCTGCCCTTCGCAAACGAAAGCAGAGCCAGCTCGACTTGATCTCCTCGGACGCGGCCCGGTGAGGAGGCGCCTGCGCAGCACGAAAGAGGGGGGCAGAGTGGACCAACCTCTCCCTCAGCTAAGGCAACCGTAGCTCGCTAAGCACTGCAAAGGAGAGGTGCACAAGCTTCGCGCAGAGAGCAAGAACCCCGCAGAGAAACTGCAGAGTCCTCTCATGACGCTCGCCCTCACCGCCTCCTCAAGCTAGCGAGCGAGCTGGTACGCCTCAAAGAGAGAGTGCCACAGCCTGAATCGCACTGCAGAACAGCACTCCCTAGCTAGCCAACCCCTCCCCAGCTCTCCCTTCCCTCCCACGACCCGGCCATCCCTCTTCAGAAAACTCGACCACGCAAACGGGCTTACCTTGTCCAAGCTGCTAGCGACCTTTGTGCAGGCGTTCCAGGTGCGCCGAAGAGCGTTGGCGTTGAGTGGTTCGGTGGAAGGAGTGGAGGAAGGGTTGTCCTGCGAGCGAGACGTCGACGCGTTAGGAAGCGAAGGAAGGAAGGCGACGAAGCTTAAAAGGGAGACGCACTTTGAATCGCAGAACGTAAGGCATGCAGCGTTGAGGAGCTCAGGACTGGGAGGAGGAGGCGAGTGGCGAATTCGTTCGAGTTAAACAAGTCGGCAAAGCGGTTGGCTGAGGAGCTAGCTGGCGGTTGGGGAAGGAGGGAGGTCGAGCTGAGGAGGGCTGCTGAGGACGATAGGCGGCGATGGAGGGCGTCGGAGCTGTTGGGCTGGATCGAGGAGGGTCGGTCAAGGTGTTGTATCGTATGCTGAGCCTCTGAACGACACCGAGGGCATCGCTGAGTGAGGGAGAAGACTGCGGCGAGACAGATCGATAAGACGAACCATTTGTCAGTGGGGGACGGACTGGACAGCCTGCCAGCTCCTGCTCACCTTGGTTCCGTTCGTACACTCGCTGCTCTCCCACTCGGAGTGGTCTTCAAGCTGGAGAGAACCTCGAGCGGCAAGGTGAAGCTCGGTCGGCGAGCGCACGGAGTCCGGAGCGCGCGAGGAATCGAGCTGAGGAGCTCTTCGGCGACCCGGAGCTCATCGTGGATGCGGAGGTGGAGGACCAAGGGGCGACGGAGAACGTGTGGAGGAGGCAAAGGTGGAAGCGAAGGAGGACGAGGTTTGACCTTCTCCATCTCCTCTCCCTCCGAGACCGACCACCTCGCTCCGGCGGTTCTCCCGCTCCCGCGATTAGCGACAAGGCGTGGGGATCAGTCTTCTGCTCAGTCGTCTCCAGAGCAAGGGGTGGAGAGGGAGTTCCAGACTCTTGTGCAATCTCCCTCAACGGGGTGCAATGGGTGCAGCGTGCTCTCCCCCCATCGAATCCTCTCGCTCCTCGACCCCGCTGCTTCAAGAACGTGTGGGGAGCGAGCGTTCCCCTCGGCCCGGAGGTCTTTGAACTCACGAGACGAGTGCGTTCGTCGAAAGCGAGGAGTCTCGTCGAGGGCTTCGCACGTCGGGCGCTTTCTCTCCTCGAGAGCTGCGTTCCCTCTTCTCGAGTCTTGCTGCCACCTTCAAACGCCGCACCACGCGCGCCGATAGATGTTCCTGCTCTGCTGGGGACCGGACGTTCTCACATTCCTGCGTCCCAAATTCCGGAGTTCGCTTGACTGGCGTCGTGCTGGTTATCCAGTCCCTCCCTCTCCATTCACGAGAGGACGCCAGCTCGCTCCCCATTCCTCCCACAAAGTCTCCAAGCCGTGGCCCTCACCACTTCCCACGCCACGCTCCTACCTTCTCCACCCCCATCGCCGGCGCCGAAGACCCCACGCTCAACTCTTTCTCACCCACTTCGTCTAGCCAGCACGAGAGAATGGCGAGATACCGATGAGAAAGTGCCTGGAGAGAGCAGCGTTACAACAAGCTACTTCTTGCACTGTCCGCACTGTCCACAATCGCGCTCCTGAGCGCCTCAAACGCCTGACTCTCCGCCACGTCCACCCCGAGCGTCATCGCATCCTTCCCAAGCGCGTCGATATCGAGCTGCATCTGCAGCTTGACTTTGCTATCGTCCGGCGTCGCGTCCTCTGCTGGGGCGGTCGTGTTGCGCCGGAAGAACGACATCCCTTGCTGACGCTTTTGAAAGCGCTGAAGGCCGTCTTCCGTCTTCTTCTGCGAGGCGAGGATGGCGGCGTACCTGCAACGAAGCAAGCCTCAGCACCGCAAACGCGAAAACGAAGGAAGGAAAGGACGTACCGAACCGCAACGTCCTCGACGACCAGCCGTAGCCCACTTGATCCTCAGCTCCTCCTCGACCACCTTTCCCGGTCCGATGAGGTACGCTCGTAGCTCCTTGAGGACGTTCGGGATGAAGTAACTCGGCTCGTGCGGTCCCTTGCGCGTGCTCGCCCGAACCTGGCTCGCGACGAACTTGACGAGCTTGAGGTGCTCCGCACAACGCTTGGTGAGGATCGTGATGATTTGAGAGGCGAGGGAGGGGACGACGGAGGTGACGGCAGCGAGGCTTTCTCGTAGGACGGCTGAGGAACGAGGAATCAGCACGGGCGTCGCAGGGTAACCAGGAATGTCGAACAGGCAGCAGACCCATCCTGAGCGTCGTCTTCGCCAGGTAATCTGCTCCGAATTCGCTCGTCGAACAGCTCGAGAACCTTCGCCTCCATCAGTCGAGAATCGGCGATGAGGATTGTAAGTTGCCGTAGAGTTGCCTCCTCGGTAAGCTCGTCGGGCGGAGCAGGCGTCGACGGTCTTGTCCCTGCTGGAGACCCAGCGAGCTGCGACAGGGATGTCAGCTCCACAATCCTCGACGTAGGCCGGCAGCAAACGTACGCGTGATGAAGCGGTCGTAGGAGTTGCTGATGCAGCTAGGTTTGCTGATGAGCCGCTCGAGGGGAGAACGTACTTTGGCACGACGCTGTTGACCCAGGTCCGATACCGACTGAGTAGCTACATTCGTGCGAAAAGACGTCAGCTCACGCCCGCGGCTGCAGTTCCGAATCAACTCACCTGCAACGTCAACCGCCAGAACCGACCCGCCAGCTCCTGCAGGTACACATCCTCGCTCCAGCACCTCACGAGCGACTTCCAGATGCTTTCCGACTCGCTCAGCAGAAAGACCTCCCCGCCTCCCGACCCGCCATCCAAAGTTCGCTCCACATTCGTAACGATCTCCTTGAAGCGCAACTGGAAGTAGATAGGGAGCTGGAAGCGCTTCAGGAAGTTCGTGTAGGTAGGGTGGGAGCGGAGGGCGGTGAGATGCGCGAGGGTGGGGGCGAGTAATTCAAGGCGGGAGATGAAGGCGGTGGTGAGAATGTAGTTCTGCGCTGTTCGTCAGCGAAGCTCAGAGGGACGACGAGGCAGAGCGTACTTGTTGGAAGATCGAAGGCCGTCCAGCGGCAAAGATAACGTGCCCCAACTCTCCCATCAACCTCGCCGCGATCTCGTCCCATACGACGTTCGTAAGAATCTCGTACCCCGCACGCTTCCTCTTCTCCTCCCCCGCTCCCCCGATCATGAGCGTCGTAGTCGGCGCGACTGCCAACGTTCGTTCCGCCACGTCTAGGATCATCCCGCAGTCGCGCGAGACGAACGCCAGGAGCTTGTTGTACAGCTCGCAGAGAGGATCCAGCTCTCCCTCGCCTGGCGCACGTCCAGCAACCCAGCTATCGTCTCCGTCCTTCGCAACCCCGATTGGCTCAACGACGTAGAAGGAGAGGATCGCTCGTTCGCCGATTGCAAAGGCAGGTGCGAGGCCAGATCCGGAGGAAGGTGGCGGGGCAGGCGTGATTGGGGTGGACGGGATGATGGGACTCTGGGCAGCGTTGAGGACGTCGCGGTGGATGGTCTTGAGAACGAAGGGGCGGACGACGTGCCGGCGAACGACGTCTTCGGCGGTGGTGGTGAGACCGAGGGATGCGTATGTTTGGAAGAGTGAAGTGAGGGCCTCGCGAGTTTGACGAGGGTCGGAGGCGTGAGAGGAGGCGGGAGGGGTGAGGACGGAGGTAAGGAGTTGGGAGAGGTCGAGGTGGAGAGTGGAGGTGATTCGGGCGATGCGCTGAGCGAAAGTGTCAGTGAGCTTGAGCTTCCGGCGCAGGGGGGCGGAGAGACTGGTCTCACAGGATCCAGGGAGCGAACGAACGGCATGTCGCCAGCCTTCTTGACGAGGTACAGCATCTGCATGTATTCTCCCGCTATCCGTTCGAGTCGCTTTGCAGGCGAGTCGACGATCCTGCGCGTATCGTCAGCTCACGCTCTCCCCGACACTTGGCGGCGACTCACCGATCCAACTCCCTCCCCTTCGCACTCCCGTCCCCAAGCTTCAGCAAACCCTCCACCTTTTCCACCGCGTCCTCCACCTCCAACAGCCTCCTCAACAACGCCTTCGCCTCCCTAACCACCTTCCTCTCCTCCAGCACCGTCTCCATCTCCTCCCGCATCTCCACGAGCACGTCCTTGACGCCCGTCACCTCTGAGCGAATCGAGAGGACTGGTCGCCGGATTGTCGCGAGGGAGGTGGCGACGGAAGCTTGACGCAGACCGAGGGAGAGACCGATGAAGGCTTCGTATTCAGAGTTGATGACAGCGACGAGGGAGGTGCGGAGGGTGGCGAGGTAGGTGCGGAGCTGTGGGTGTACTGGATCAGCTTGTGATTCTGTAGTTTGTCGAGGGAGGGAGGGACAGAGCTGTCTCAAGCGCCCTTGTGCGATGGAATCGAGGAATGACAAGGCCTTCAAGAACTACTGCGGCTCCCAGGAGCAGCGGCTCCAGGCGAAATCGCAGGAGAGATAGGGTGCGTGTCCGCTCCAGGAATCCACTTTGGCTTGCGAAAGCGCTGCATTGAAGTACCCTGGTCGTGGACAACGTCGAGAGCCCTCGGGCGGACCAGGCGCTCGTTGGAGCTCTCGCTTTAGCACAATCGCTCCCGGTAGCCAGCAACGCGAGTAATCCTAATGCATCACAACAGACGTGCCGCTTTCGAGGTGCGGAGCTATCTTCAGACCCACATCATCATCGGTGGACACCCTGCGAGCAACGAGCCCACGGCGTGGCAGCCGAAGGAGGGAGGAGTAGCTCCGTCTCGGTGCAGGCCTGGTGGCCACGGCAAGGATTTTAGCAAATGCATGGCTCATAGCGGCACCTGGGGAGCTTTGAACAGCTGTGCTTCACTGCGGCCAGCGCTCGTAGTGCGCGTCGGCAGGCGTGGCACGGCAGCTATACCTCAGCCCGACTCCCCGCCTCTTTGAAAGGATCTTGATAGTCGTTCAAAGGGCGCAGGCTCTGCTGCCCAAACCAGGGAGACAGCGGAGCGCGAGCTAGGTGCTCGCGAATCACTGCCCTCCAAGCAGCTACAGCAGGCTCTGTACCTTCCGCCCGTCTCTCCCGATCCACAGACTAAAAGCAAGCTCCCCCCTCCCTTCCCGGAGCCCTCCACTCGCGGGAACCACCGCAGCAGGCAACCGCGTTCCCGCACCAACCACGCACTCACCTCACTCCTCAGCTCCTCCAACGCCGTGTGCCTCCTCGCCAACAAGAACTCGCTCGCATCAAAGTCCTTCCCCAAGAATAGCGCCGAGTTGAGCGGAGGTGCCGAAGGGAGGTCGACGGGCTCAGCGGGTTCGGCGGTGAGCGGTGTCGTGTCGAGGAGGTGGGAGAGGGTCGGTGGGGCGTTGGAGGGAAGGGGGGCGAAGAGGTCTGTCGCCATCTTCGCCGCGGCCGGTGAGGAGCGTGGGGAGGGTGAGGAGAGGAGGAGAGAGTCGCGTCGACGTTCGCCAGCTCCCTTCTCTCCCAACGACCACTGCTTGACGAGACTGGATTACTGCTGGGCTGGCGTACTGGAAGGCTTGGTACGAATTAACCCTACACTGGAACTGCGTCCTGCTCTGCATTCGTCTCGCACCGCCTCGCTGCTTCCTGCTGCCTCGACGGCGCGACGCTGGCGCTCCACCCCAGTGCGATGCTATCCAGCTATCCAGTTGTTCAGAGCACACTCTCTGCTTCTGCCAGCTCGACCTTATTAAAACACAAACCGCCCGACTTAGCCCCATCTCTTCTTCCCCTCCTCCTCCTTT
>KZ627157.1:1417116-1446674 GCA_002917775.1 Glaciozyma antarctica PI12
CTTAGCCCCATCTCTTCTTCCCCTCCTCCTCCTTTGAAACCTCCTCCACCGACACGAACTTGAGCTCAAACTGCTCGCACTTTTTCAACGACCCTCCTATCAATCCTCCCTTACCCACCACAGCCCCCGTTGGCAACCAGTATCGATTGAGGCGGCTTGACGGGTCCTGGAGGTTGCTCGACCCAGCTCCGGTGGAGGAGACCGATGTTCGTTGGAGTTCCTATGATCGCCACGAAATATCTGTGCTGGGAGTCAGCTGGGAAGGAGGGAGGTGGGAGGGGAGACTCACAAGGATGCGAGGAGAGTGATTCGCAGGACCTCAACTCCGCTCGTCGCTGAGCCCGAAACGATTGCGCTGGAGCGCTTGACGAGCAACGCTGCGAGGGTAGGTTAGGAGACGTTGGGGAGGAAGCAAAAGGAACGACTACTTACAGACGAGGACGATGTATCCCAGGCAGAAACAGACGAACGCTGCTGATCCCCACACGAGGATGCGCCAGCTCCAGAGGAGATTGTTCGCTCCTGCAGAGTCCGCGGCGTGGTCTGCCTGGCGAATACGCTGGAGAGAACGTCGTACTTTGCGAAGGATTGCAATCGACGACGCGGTGTACGTCTGGAAATTTTTTTAAGCGCTGCAAAGGGAGAGCGAGAGGAATGTGAACGCACAACGCAGGATGAGAAGAACTGCGGCTCCCATGCACAACCAGCTCCTTTTCCAGTAGAGCGAAGATTGCTGAAACTCGAGCTCGAGATCCACCCATCGCAAGTCCGTGATTTGGATATTGACTGGTAGACCCGCCTCGAAGCTCGCTGCCGCAACCGGCAGCACCGATTCGATCTCCTGGAAGATCTTGAAGCCCCGATTGTAGTGGCGGGAGCAAAGCAGGACGAAGCTGAGGTAGATGGCGAAGAAGGCGACGGAGAGGCTGAGGAAGAAGGTGTTGACGATCCACGGGCGCCTACTCGGGTCCTTCTTGCTCCACCGAGATTTTTGCAGTCCTCGACTGAGGAGTGCGGGCATTGAAATCGTCCAGACCATGAACCACGCTCCGTTCAGAAAGGGCAACCTGCGAACGAAGCTGTTAGCTTGACCTGCAGGGGCGAAGGCGAGCACTCACCATACCAAACACCACCAAAGCATCGCGTTCCGCAATGATGACCCCACATGCGCCCACCTCCTCGCAGCACCAATGTAAGGCTGGATAACTACATGAAGTTCATCAGCGCCATCACAGAAAGCCCTGGCGAAACGACTCACGGATCTGGAATGCTGTCGACGCCACAAGCCACCCCGACGTGTGGTGAATCACGATCCACGTCCCCTCCGCCCTCCTTTCCAAACGCACGACCCACAACATCCCTTTGTAACGGCGAACTGCCAACGCCGCCAGGTTGAGGAGGAGGGAAAAGGCGAGAATCCCGCTCAGCGCGTTCAGCTGCCGCTCGAAGGAGGGGTGGCCAGAGAGGTAGAGGTGCGCCTGCACGAAGGTCCTGATCGCCAGGTACGGGTTAGCGTTCTCCGGTATGAAGTAGGTCGTCCCGTCAGCGATGGGGTAGTTCATCGTTCGTTGAGGGCGAGAGAGAGAAAGCAGGTGCTCTCGAGGCCGTCGAGGGGCGAGGATCAGAAAGATTAGCGCGTTCTCGACGATGATATTACAAGTTGAACTTCCGAAATGGGGAGATTGAAAGAACCAAGGAAGGATCAGCGAGGGCGTGGGCCTTTTGCTGGCAGGCCGGCGGAGTGTCTCAGATCTCTACCCCTCGCTGCAAACGATCCTGCTGCCCACTCGCTCCACTTTCGCCGCTCTGGGAGTGCTCTTTGGAGAGGCGAGTGCTGCATCGATCCGTCTATACTGCTCTTCCTGCGTGTTCGCACCGGGTTTCGGTTCGAGTTTCGAGCCCCTCGCTAGCGAACTTGGAAAGATGCCTCCCCATTCCACGTCGTTTCGCAATCAGACCCCCTGCGCGAGCTCACTAGCGATGGCTTCAACTACATACCTCGCGGAAGCTCGAGCGATGGCAGCATCAGCCAGGAAGGAACGACCGCCCAACGTCGATTGCGAAAGATTTACAAGCAAACAAAAACCGTCCGAACAAGCTCACATGACGACGCAATCCTTCTTCTTCTTCTCCTTGCGCGTCCTTCGCTCCACTTCCATATGGTGCCCCGCTATAGCCTCGGGTCCGACGCTCAGAGCTCCGGGCGCCAGGACCGCTGGTGCCCGCTCCGCAGCCTCGCGACGACGACGTTCGTGACGACATTCCTCGGCGACCGCATCCTCCTCCTCTTGCTGTAGCTGACGTGCGAGCTCGAAGCTGCAGAAGGTTCGTTAGTTCGTCGAGAAAGTAGGAGGGAGACGAAGGACTCACTCGTTCGCAGGTCGACTCCCCATACTCGTCCTCGCAACCTGCTCTTGCTCCTCCCTCCTCTCCACCACCTGACCCTCATCCCTCCCTCGCCCCACCCAATCGCCTCCTCTCACTCTCGCCCTCCTCAATCCCCCATCCCAAAACTCCCCCGCACTCCCCTCCACATCCTCCAAGCTCTCCCACACGATCTCCCTCTCCCCCGCAAACGTCGAATCCGTCACGAGCGTAAACAGCGTAGGCCGGGATCCGAGAGAGGGCGCGCGGTAGAGGACTGAGAGGTGCGAGTTGCGGAAGAGGGCTGAGAGGGAGGAGGAGGGGAGGTGAGAGGAGAGGAGGAAGAGGCCGTGGTAGGTTAGTTGAGTGCGAGTGGCGTCGAGGTATTGTCGAATCAAGTGTGCTGCGGTCATCTCGCGTTAGCTTTCTCCTTCGAGTGAGGAAGGAGGGAACGCACCTTGGCGCACTTTACGCTCCTCCTCAGTCGTCCACTGACTCCTCCTCTCGACCTCTCGCACCATCTCCTCCTCCCCTTCTCCCTCCCCCGTTCCCTCTCCCAGAATCTCCCCTTCTACAACCCTCTCAACAGCCGTATCATAATCCCCACGCCCTTCCACGACGACACTCCACGTCTCCTCATCCTGCGGATCCACGACCCACCCATGCACGAGCTCGACTCCGCATAGCCTGAAGAGCGCTAGTTCTCCCGTCGTTTCGGTTTCGCGGAAACCGTCGATGGAGCCGAAGCGGGGGTTGAGAGTGAGGCCGTAGCGCGTGGAGGGGAGGATGGAGAGAGCTGAGGAGAGGGAGAGAGGGGAGGAGGGAGTGAGGTGGTGCACTAGGTAGTCGGCGACGAGGGTGGAGAGGTAGGTGTACGAGACGGAGGTGCGTGAGGGAGGGAGGACCGTGATGGAGGCGCGAAGGATGAGGATGTTGCCTGTGTCGTCGCGTTAGTCTTTGCGATCCTTAGTAGGACTACGAAGGGACGAACAGAGGGCAATGAGGGAGCAGGGACCGTTCTTGTTCTGGCAGATGATCTGCTCGTCGTCGTCGTCGTCAGCTCCGTCGCACCGCAGAAAAGGCCGAGCGCACCTTGATCGTCGGACCACTCCCTCCTTCAGCATCTCTCCCGTCAGAGGGCCTAGGCGGCAACGGAGGCCACGCAATCTCCTTGAGATACCATTCCTCCTCAGTCGTAGCTGCCTCCCCGACTCCCATCCCTGCTAGCGAGCGAGCCAGCTCCTCTGAAGCTTGGTCTCCCTCGTCCACCGTTCGGTCGTCGCGCAGTGGCGTTAGCGGTACGGGCGGCAAGACTCCGTCGAAAGCGCTTGGGAGGTCGGCGTGGAGAGCGTGAGCTGCTTCGACGGGTGAGGCGGGAGCTGGTGCGGCTGTTTCGGGTTCGTTCAAGGGAGGCCGAGCACCGGGAGAGGGAGAGACTGGCTCCAGCAGGATCGCAGTGGCGTCGACTGGGAGAGGTTCGGCGGTGTCGTCAGGGGGAGGGGAGGATGGGAGAGAGTGGAGCTCGACGGGTGGAGCTGGGTCGGTCGCCATTCCTCGTTTGTTCGTCGGTATCTGCTGGCAATAGCGAGTTAGCTGCAAGTTCCAACGCAGGAGCTGGCGTGGTAGAAGGAGGAGGTGTGTCCACTCCCGGCTGGACCTGCTGCGACGCCGTCTTGAGAGTAGAGCTCCCCTCGCTGCCTCACTCAACTCCGCTTTGTAGAGCTTCCATCCCCCAGACTCCAGCAGCGAACTCGACTGCCTCCGCTGTTCGTACGCCCGCTCCGCTCAAGTCAAGCTCTCCCCGCCCAGACTCGTGGCTGTCTCCTCCGCCAACTCCTCCCTCCAACTCAGACTGACTGCAGTCGCTCCCTGACTCTATCCCTGAGCCTTTCCCCCAGGACTCTCCAGAAGCTTCACGTCACTCTGAGCTTACCTCGAGAGAGTGTAGTCGGAGAGTAAACAAATCCCTTAGTCTGAAATTGAAAAGTAAGTAAATCTCTAATCAAGAGTTAGTAGTAGTTACTACTGAGCCCCAACTCCGCCCTCAGCCCAGGGCTTCTCCACTTGACTCTCAAACTCCGACTCGAACAGCAAACGACGACTCAGGCAAGAGCAAGCAGAACCCCGACTTGACCGCTCGACCATCCCCCCCAGCCCCAGCACAGCAGCACAGTCGACTCCCCCCCCCCAGCCAAACAAGCACCACACGCAGCTCCATGGCCGACATCGTCTCAGAGACGGATGCCTGTACGTTCCTCGCTTGCATCGGGGTATTGCGTGGACTGGGATGGAGTGGGTGGAGGAGAGGAGGGAGGAGAGGGGAGGAGAGGGCACGCGGAGAACGACCTCAACGGGACGGCTTTCTTCCCGCGCGGTCGTGTGGTTCCTCGGTGCAGAAGGGAGGACCAGCGTAGAGGGGAGGGGCGCGAGCAGAAGGCATGGCTAGATCGGGGCTGGAGGATGGACACGGGGCGAGTTGGGAGCAGTCGAGGCGGGAGGACCTTGTCTTGGTGACGCGAAGCCCCCGCTGTCCCCTTCTCAGCCTGGTCGACTGACTGCTCTGGCCCAGTCCTCGCTGTGCTCTGGGGAGACTTGGTGTCGAGAGGGGAACAGCTTGGAGGGCGTGGGGAGCAGCCTGTCGCTCGAGGACTAGGCCGTCCTCTTCCTTCCGCGTCGTCGTCGTTGGCATGGCTTGGGGTGTGCTCGTGACGGAGAGGGCGTGGCAGGGACTCGCTTCCAGTGCACTCCTCGCACCCTAAACTGCATTCTTCCCCGCTTCCAGCACTCAACCCTTCTCACGACCCGAGCCAGAGCGACCACTGACTCTCTTCCTCCACGCGCAGGGATCACCCACCTCTCCGACTGCAAGCAGCTAACAGAGCTCGACGTCAAGCGGTTGTGTGACAAGGTTTGTCCTCGTCACCGTCCTCGCGTGGTTCTCAAGCTGATCTCGCGAACGCAGGCACGAGAGATCCTCGTCGACGAGTCCAACGTTCAGCCCGTCAAGTGCCCCGTTACCGTCTGCGGAGACATCCATGGCCAGTTTGTGCGTTCATTCAGTTCTCCCTCTGCGGGTCCTTTGGGGGTGGAGAGGGTCTGGGAGTGGCAGCTGACGATTCTCCTGTCCTCCTCCCCTCGCCCTCCGCCTACGACTCTCCCCTCCGCCGACCTCGACTTCTACCCCGCGCCGACTATCTCCCTCTACCCTCTCCCACTCAACTCGCCATCCACGACCCGTCACACACAACTTGTACCCATCCCGAACGCCGCCCACACCACCCCGAACGCCTCCCACCTCGAACCACCTCCTCCGTCCTCGCCCATCCTCCCCTTGCCACCTCGCCCTCCTCCCCACCATCACCTCCGCACCTGTCACCTTCGCCCTTCACTCTCCCGCCCTCGCCCTCGCCCAACCCCCGAAACGCCAACAGCACGATCTTTCGGAGCTCTTCCGCATCGGTGGCAACTGCCCCGACACCAACTACCTTTTCATGGGAGACTACGTCGACCGTGGATACTACAGCGTCGAGACTGTCACTCTTCTCGTCGCCCTCAAAGTGCGATACCGCGATCGCGTCACCATCTTGCGCGGGAACCACGAGAGTCGGCAGATTACGCAGGTGTATGGCTTTTACGACGAGTGCCTGAGGAAGTACGGCAACGCGAACGTGTGGAAGTTCTTTACCGACCTCTTCGACTACCTTCCCCTCACCGCTCTCATCGACGACCAGGTGCGCCCCCCATCCGTCCTCTCTCCGTCGCTCGCTGACTTCCGCTCGCCCAGATCTTCTGCCTCCACGGTGGACTCTCCCCTTCGATCGACACGCTCGACCACATTCGCTCGATCGACCGTATTCAGGAGGTTCCGCACGAGGGACCGATGTGCGATCTCCTTTGGTCGGACCCGGACGACCGTTGCGGATGGGGAATCAGTCCGCGAGGAGCGGGATACACGTTCGGGCAGGATATCAGCGAGGCGTTCAACCACAACAACGGGCTGACGCTGGTTGCGAGGGCGCATCAGGTGAGCTGTCCCTCCGCTCCTCCCCTCCCTTCCTTCGTACCTTCCTCCTTTCTCCCCCCTCCGCCGCCCTTCGTAGCCTCCGTCGTGCCCGTCCGTCGTATTCCTACAGCTACTAACTCGCTTTTCTCCGCAGCTTGTCATGGAGGGATTGTGAGTAGCTCGCGGATCTTGACCGAGGGAGGGACGGGAGCTGACGAGCGTTTGAACGCAGCAACTGGTCTCACGACCGGAACGTCGTTACCATCTTCTCGGCTCCCAACTACTGCTACCGCTGCGGAAACCAGGCGGCGATCATGGAGATTGACGAGAACCTCAAGTACACCTTGTGCGTTCGTCTCTCCCTACCCCCAGCTCCCTCCTCACCATCCCACCGCCGCACCTTCCCCTCGCTATATCCCATCGCTTTCGCATACTACCAGCTGTTTCTCGACCCTGCGAACACGCGCTAACTTCTCCACACCCGCAGCCTCCAATTCGACCCCGCCCCTCGAGCAGGCGAGCCCCTCGTGTCAAGGCGTGTACCAGACGTGCGTTCCCTTTTCCCACGTCCTCGAAGCAGCCGCTGACCACGCTCGCTCGCAGTACTTCCTCTGAACGCCATCCTCATTACTCGACCCCCTCCGCCTTCCCTTCCTCCACCTTTGCTCGACTCTCCCTCTCCTTCCTATATTTCCTACAAAGTTGACTATACGATTCAGTTCCTCGTGTTCGGGGAGAGGTCCGAGAGAGGCTGCTCGATTCGCTCCCGCTCGCTCTTCTGCTTCCACCACACCAGCTCTCCTCTCGAACGCTCCTTAATGCTTTCCCGCATCCTCCGTACCTCTCCCGCGCACTTCCGTCTCTCTTCCACCCTCGCCGGCTCGCCCAAAGCGGGAACCTCGACGAGGTTCAACCCCGAAAAGTCCATCCCTCGCTCGCTCGCTCTCTCGCACCGCTAACGTGCTACAGAGTCTCAGCGCCGCAGAACGAAGTCCCAGCGGGCAGCGGGCACCACGTCTCCGTTCGCTCTCCTTCGTCCCTCCTCGGCGCAACTGACCCGCGACGTTCGGACAGGAATCACATCCTGAAACCGAGGAGCAGCTGTACGAGATGGCAACGAGCAAGACGCATCGCGCTGATAGTACTGAGAAGGTGCGTTTGGGCTGTGCCGAGGAGAGGAGGAGCTGAGAGGGAAGCAGGTTGAGGACGAGACGAGGGCGCAGAAGGAGGGGTGGCGAGCGGTGAGGGGGGTCTCGGGGGCGTGAGGTCGACGAGGTGGGAGGTTCTTGGGGTGGGAACGTAGGAATTTGCGGTGCTGGTGCTGGATCTCGTCGACCTGAGCACGAAGCTGTCGCTCGATTCGAACCGCTCGACTCGCCGCTCGCTCGCCGCAGCTGGAGATACCTGCGTTTACGGCCGCGGTATTGCTCGAGCCTCTCCGCTTATAAGCTACCTGCTCAGCGAGGGCATTTGCTCGCAATTCTGCTCGAGAGAGCTCTCTCAATTCGCGCGGTGCGGTTTTCAATGTCCGAGCAGTGCAGCTCCTCTCACAAGCCTTCGCGAGCTAAGAAAACGCAGTGATACAGTTCTACATTCACGCCGTGCGGCGCTGGGCAACGCTGGGTTCATCCCTGCGGAACGTGGTGTTGTGGTGGTTCCTCGCCTGGTTCGTCTCGCTCTGCTCTCTTGAGGATGCTGATCTCTCCTTAAAAAAAGGTGCCCGTTCCTCAACGGCGGATGGCTTATTGGTAGGGGCGATTTCGATACCGTTCCTCCTTAATCGAAGGCCTCCAACATCGCCGCGGAGCAAGCTTGACCCCACTCGACGGCCCTGGATTGTCAATATCTTCTTCCTCTCCCTCTCCGCTTTATTCTTTGCCGCCTTCTTCTCCTTTGCATAAAACTGCAACCTCTACTTCAACCACGGCTTCAAGATCTATAGGGATTTGGAAGCCTCGCTCTCGGCCGCCTCCTCGCTTCTCATACAAGGCCTTCAAGTCCCCAACGTCTCCGTCTCAGTCATAAAATTGGACTTGGAAAACAATTCGAGGGAAATGGACCTCGTGATTTGCTTCTGGCGATATGGCTGGACCTGCATGTCGGTCGCAATCCTCATTCTCGTCATTGTTCGCTTGTTCCAGCTCACTCAGATCCCAGAAAGCTGATTGTCTCTCCACAGACCTACACTATCATCTCTGTCTCTATGCTCCGCAAGATTCGACGCACCCTCAAGCGCACCGAAGCGTCGAGTCTCGCAGGCTCGACAGGATCAGACCCTTTCAGTCTGCGACGCGGCTTCTACCTCCTCATCCACGCGTCGCTTGTCACCGTCTTGAGCTGCTTAGGATTCATGGCCATCTGCAGTACGTTTCTCGCTTTCCTTCCCAACGGAGTCAAGCTTAAATCATCGCAGTCCTCATCACGGCCAAAGCAGCAGAATTCATCACCGGCGAAGCGAACGGTACTAAATTCTCTCGCACCATCTTCCTTACGGTGCTGTACGTACTCTCTTTCGCACGTTATTCCCCGAGACTGTGAAAAACCCCGCCGCGCAGGTACCTCCTTGCGCTCACCTTTTTACCCCTCAACGCCGTCCTCGTCTGAAAAGGTTGGGTCGAGCGTCTTCCAGCTGCTGGTCCGGAATTAACGGAGAGCGAAGGGATGAAGAGTGGGAGCAGGGGACTAGTGGGGCAGTCATGGGAGGAGTGTGCGCAGTTTGAGCTCAAGTTTTTGACGGGCGCGGAGGGAGCGGTGGGGAAGCGTGTTGAGGAGGCTGGGCAGTGAAGGACTAGAGAACGACTGGTGGTGTAGCTTGTCATCGATTTGTTGTTGGCGCGCAGAATTGCTTTTACACTGACAGTGTGTGGCTCTTTTCTCGCCCTCGTCGCTCTTGCGTGTTGATCTTGGCTCCGTCTCCCAGATTCAACTTGTCAACTCAATAAAGACGATTCGTACCCTTCAAGCTTTGAAGGAGAATGCGAGAGGACTTCCGCTTCGGTCGACCTCGCTAGGGTCCTCGTGTTTTATTGCAAAGTCTCCAACTTTCGGAATGGCTGGCTGAAATACTCACATCAATATTATCCGTCGATTCAGTCCCCCTGCAGGCCTCTCCGAGCTGAGCAGTCGCGTCCCTTACGCGAAGAAGAGTCGGTCGCGCCTCACGCGATCCTCAGCGCGATTTTTTATTATCGATCGAATATCGGACTTGGGCTCGTTCTCCCCGCCATCTCCCGACATCCCCCCCGACGACGCCACCGACTTCCGGTGCTCTCCTCGCAACTTCCAGCCACTTGCTCAGCTACCGCCGAACACCCCAGCACGCCGTTCGCCATGGCGATTGGCCACAAGAGGCTGAACGCTAAGACTCCTCAGCCCGTGCGTGGCTCCCGAGGCGCCAGAACGGGGAAGGAGAGGCTGACGGCGCCTTTGTAGAACGAGGATATCACGTTCATCACGGCGTTAGAGGAGTACGAGAACCATGGCGAGGTGAGTGGACTTGGTCGCGCCTGGAGTTGGTTGTGAAGGCTCGGATGTTCGGGGAGTGCGGAGGACAGGGTCGCCCTGCGTTGGCTGGGGTCGAGCTGCCACGGGTCTGCCCGCTCTCGCTGGAGAGGTGCGGCCTCCGAGCAGGCTGCGAAGCCGTATTGCAGGGTTGGAAGTGGTGGGGAGAGGAGGTGCCTGCGCCGTTCGTCGCCCACCACCTCCCGACCTCTCCTGCGGGAGTGCTGTCGCAGGACTTGTGTCGTACAATTTCGAGGACTCTGCGCTTCCAAGGTCCCGCTCTTTCGAACCACCACTGAACTTTCCCGAACGGCAGGCCCTCAAGATCCTCGAAGCTCTCGCAGCGCAGTTCAGGCCGATCACTAAGCAGTGGGGGTTTGGCGTGACCTCCCTCGTTGAGCACGAGTACAACACCCAGTTTGGCGGGCGAAACTGGAACGGAGGCGAAATTATCGAGATCGTCTTGCGTCGCCGCGATGGATCCTTGTGCGTCTTGCTCGTTCGTGCCACCTCCCCACCGCTAACGACTTGAGCGCAGTGCCCCGTATCAGTTCCTTCTTTACGTGATGGCGCACGAGGTTTGCCTCCTCCCCCGCTCTCATCGACCTCGCTAACCGCCATCGCAGCTCGCCCACATCAAGGAGATGAACCACTCCTACGCATTCAAGGCCGTCAATACGCAGATCAGGAAGGAGCTCGCCGCTCTTCGCGCGAATAAGTACTACGGCGATGGCTTCTGGAGCACTGGTCGCGTCCTCACTTCGGGGAGGCAGGAAGTGCCGTTCGAGCCGGACGAACAACCCGTCTACACCTGGTTCGTCCTTCGCTCTAAGTTCCTCGTGCGCAAGCTGATCGCACCCCCGTCGCAGCGGAGGAGCTTTCAAGCGTCGCCCTCGTCGTCGCGTTCGCACGAGTGCCACCGCGAATCGTGCCCCTCGCGGAGCCGCCAAGCTTGGCAAGACTGGGAGGCAGACGGCCATCGCGCCCAAGCCGGGAGGGAGGGTTAGGAAGCAGGGAGCGTTCGGCGGAGGAGGGCATGTGCTCGACGAAGCGCTGGAGATGAGCACGTTCAGGTGCGTTTCGCTTCCTTCTCGCTAGCGTACGACGACGCTGATGAGCTCGTCGAACGCAGGAGGAAAGCTGGCGCCAAGTCTGCTGCTGAAGCGCGCGCCGCTGCTGCCGAAGCTCGTATCAATGCCGAGAAGCGCGCGAAGGAGAAAGAGGCTAAGCTGCACGTTGACAAGAAGCCCAAGCTCTCCTCCTCGCCAAACGGGAGCGTCATCGTGGACCTTTGCTCTTCGGACGAGGAGGGAGATAGCGAGGTCGAGATTATCGACGAGGACCCGCCGGTGGACGATTACACGGAGGAGGAGCGCGCTTGGATGGAGCAGGATATCGGGAGCTGGCAGGACGACTTTAAGTACGTCGAGGATGGACAGGCGAGGGCGTCGGGGTCGGGTGCGGGAGTCAAGGCGGCTGCCAAGTCGGTTGCGAAGGAGTCGTCTTCGGAGTCGTCGAACAAGGGTGCGTCGGCGATTTCGCTCAGTCCACAGTATTTTCGAGTGCTGATTCCGACCGTGCAGGCAAGAAGCGTGGCGTCGAGATCTCGGACGATGAGGCCAAGCCGCAGAAGGTCCTCCCGAAGAAGGTTGCCAGTCAAGAAGCACCTCCTGCGCCTCAGCGTCGCTGGCGAGCTTCCTCAGAAGAGGTAATCCTGTCTCCTTGATACCCATTCGCAATACCTGTTCAACCCTTTTCTCCTCACCAGCGCCAGGCTTCCTCTCCCACGAAGCCGCGTCGACCTCTGATGAAGTTCTTCGCCAACGACCAGTCAGCTCAGCAGCGTCTCGAGGAGACTTCTTCCCGCAAGAAACCTCGCTCGAGTTCCTCCTCTTCCAGTCCTTCCAAGTCGCGCAAGCGTCTCCTCTCCGATTCCGACGATGATTCGGACGACGAGGTCGACGAGCTCGCTAGCGATACCAGCGACGACGACATCCCTCCCGCTGTCAAGAAGGCGTTCAAGGACGACCCGGAGAAGCTGAGTCGCTATGTTCTGCGCGAGGAGTTGAGGAAGGAGGAGGAGAAGAAGCCGCGCAAGGAGGAGAAGAAGAGGCTTAGGAGTAACGCGAAGGCGAGGGAGAGGAGGAGGATCAAGAAGGCCAAGGAGGCGATGGCGATTGCGAGCGCGAGTATGGGGAACGCCGTCGCGGGGCCGAGTGGGTCGAGGGGGATGGCATCGACGGCGAGCGGCTCGGGTGGACGTTCGGGATCGCAGTGGGCTTGTTCGGCATGCACTCTCCTCGTACGCTCTTCCTCGTCGCTAAGCGCTTGATATCGCTGATGCGCATTCACAGAATGACTACCACGAGGTCGCGTGCTCCATCTGCCGGTGCGAGAGGTAGACTTCGCACGCCGTCGTCGTTACTCGCTCGCTCCTCACCTCTCCCCCTCCCCTCCTCCCCCTCACCCATATACTTTTCTTACGACTCCATTCTTCATACTTCCCCCACCGCTTGCACAACTCGTTCGCTTGGCTCCCCCTGTACTCGTAGTCCGCTGGATCGTCGCACCTTTTTCGTTGTTTCCGTACCCGTCTTCGCAGTTACCCCAGTTTATTAGGATCCCCCGATAGTCAGTTTCCGTACCCCTTGCAATTTTCCTTTTTACTTCGTCAACAGCTCGAACAGGCTCGAATGCGCGAGAGAGGATCGGAGACGAGCGTGATCTCGACTTCAACTTGAGGCCTTTCGATCTGTCTTTCTCTTCCTCCCTGGGGATGCCACCACGAAAGCGGATCGCCGCTCCCTCCAGCTCGTCGAAGCCACTTCCTCCACCGAACAGCTCCCACCCCTGCGCCTCGCACATCCCTCACGCGCTCTCCTCGTCGCGCGCCCACTCGTCCTCGTACCACTCCTTCCTCACCTCCTCCTACCTCCCCACCGCCGCTCCTCCTCCACAAAAGAAGAAAGGCGCCAAAGCTCCAAAGGACCCTTCCGCCGTTGGTGGACGCGCCGATCGAGGCGCTCGTGCTTCAGAAGAAGGTGCTGAGATGGTTTGATGGCGTCAAGGAGGGGAGGGGGATGCCGTGGAGGAAGGAGGTCGATTTGGAGGGGCTGAACACGGTGGAGAGGAGTCAGAGGGGGTATGAGGTGCGGTCGCTTCGTAGCTAGGAGAGGGAGAGGTGCTGACTGCTGAGTCGCGTGCAGGTCTGGGTTAGCGAGGTGCGCTGGGGTTTGCTGAGGGTACGAGAGTGGAGTGGAGCTGACTCTACGCGCAGATTATGCTGCAGCAGACGCAGGTCGCAACTGTGATCGCGTACTGGCTTCGCTGGATGGACAAGTTCCCAACGCTCCTTGCCCTCTCGCAAGCCGATATCGAGGAGGTCAATGCCGTCTGGGCTGGACTGGGGTACTATTCGCGTGCGTCAAGGCTGTTGGCGGGCGCAAAGACGGTGGTGAGGGAGTTTGGAGGGAGGATGCCGGAGACGGCGAGTGAGCTGGAGAAGGTGGATGGGATGTGAGTGCGGCTCGGCTGGCGTAGGTGTGGAGGAGCTGATTTGCCGTATGCAGTGGACCTTACTCTGCTGGAGCGATCTCGAGTATCGCATTCGGGAAGCGAGCAGCGATGGTCGACGGGAACGTAACTCGCGTCCTCTCCCGTGTGTACTTCCCTCTCCGTCGCAGCACCCAGCTAACACCGCGACGACGACAGGATTAACCGCCTTCCACGCTCCCGCCACCGCCAAAGCCTCCACCTCCTTTATCTGGGCCCTCGCCGACGTCCTCGTCCCTTCCTCATCCGCCTCGCTCGACGCTGGAGGATACAACAAGCCTGGGGCCTGGAATCAAGCTCTGATGGAGCTCGGAGCGACGGTGTGCACGCCCAAGAATCCTAATTGCGGGGATTGCCCGCTCAGCGAGGAATGTTTAGGGTTCGCAGAGGTTCGTCTCGCCCGCTCGGTGCGGAGGTGCTGAGAGCTGACTTGAAGCAGGTGCGCGCGGGGAAGGAGAAGAAGGTGGGAGATATCGAGGACCTGTGTGATTTGTGTGGGCAGATGGGACACGAGGCGAGTGAGTAGGTAGTGACGATGGTATCCGATGGCGAAGGAGCGAAAGAAGGCGCGCGAGGAGGAGACGGCAGTGTGCGTGCTGGAGTGGGAGTCGAGCAAAGGCGGGGAGCGTAAGGTCCTACTTCTGAAGCGTCCTGAGAAGGGTAAGCTCCTTCTTCGAAGACTGGGGAGGGAAGCTGACGACCGCACCGCAGGACTCCTCGCAGGTCTATTCGAGTTCCCCGCCGTCGACCTACCCAACGACTCCGACTCGACCCCTTCCTCCCGCCTAAAAGCTCTACACAAGCTTCTCAACACCCTCCTCGTGTCCTCAGTCCCCTCCCTCTCCTCCCCTTCCGGCATCGTTCAATCCGTCTCCGACCTATCGTCGATCACCCAAGTCTACTCGCACCAAGTACGCCTCTACCACATCCTTCGCGTCGTCCTCTCGTCGCCATCTCTACCAGAGCTCGCGACGATTGCAAAGGCTCAGAAGGCGGGCGAGAGCGTCGTTGGGCGCGGCAAGTGGGTCGACGAAGCGAGCGTCGCGGGAGCGAATATTGGAGGTGCGGTGGGCAAGGTGTGGGAGGTGCGAATGGGTGGAGGGGTGGGACCGGGACCGAAGAAGAGGAAGGCTCCGGTGAAGAAGGTGGTGAGGACGGAGAGTGAGAGCGAGGAGGCGGAGAGTTCGTCGAGCGAGGAGGAGAAGGTCGTCGTCAAGCGAAAGAAGCGAGTTATCGTGATTTCTTCGGACGAGGAGGACTAGTTGGAATGGAACTATATCGTATCAGCAGTCTCGAACTTCGTCGTCGCGTCGTCGTCGAGAGAAAGGCGCTGTCACGCTCGGCTGGGCCGGCTCAGCCAAAGTCCTCTCGCCGGCCACCTCTCAAAGCTATTCCTCTTCCACAACACCCCCTCGGCGCAGGATGCAGCTCCCCTTTTCCCTGCCAACTCTCTCCGTACCAGCCTTCATCTCCAACCGCCGCAAGACTCTCACTTGGGTCGCTGGAACCGTCGGAGGCGTTTACGTGCTCGGGCAATGGGGCTTCCGCAAGATGGGAGAGATGGCCGAACGCACTAGGCAGGAAGGACTCGACAAGGACAAGTGTGTTACGTCGCTCCGTGCCGGGGGGGAAGGGAGCTAACGCTCGCGTTGCAGCCTTGCCCGACGGTTCGCTCTCAACTGCGCCGACTGCCAGTTCACCATCCTTGCCCTCCTCCCGACTCTCAGCTCTCAGGTCCTTTCTTCGATGGACGTGGAAGGCGTTAGCGCACAGCTTGCGCAGGTGGCGGCGAGGGCAAAAGCGCGGGAGAGGGAGATGAGTGAGGCAGAGGAGCGGGGGAGGGAGGAGGAGAGGCGCGCGCTCGAGGTGGTGGAGGCGGTGGTGGAGGTCAAGATGGAGGGGTCAGAGGATGAGGATCCACCAGAGGAGGCGCTGGGTGGGGAGGAGCAGGTCGAGGACAAGGTGGAGGTGCCTAGCTCGCCTGGGCTCAACCCAGACGCCGCGGCGTTCGTCCCTTCCTTCTCGTTCGCGCCCAAGCCTGCTGTGGAGTCGGTCGAGGAGTCCGTAGTGGAGGAGGTGGCAGTGGAGGAGCCTGCGGTGGAAGCGGAGGGAGACGCGGAGGAGGGGGCGGCTCCCCAGGTCGACGCTCCGCAAGCGGAGGCTCCCCTTAGCAGGAGCTGGGCCGAGGTCGTCGTACGTGGCAACGGGGATGCCGAGGAGGTTGAGAGCAAGGTGCGTCTTCTCTCAGGTCCCTGTCGAGCTGAGCTGACTCCATCTCCAGCCCGACGAGGTCCCCGCGCCTGAGCCCCTGCCTACAATTGAGGAACCAGCAGCTCCCGAAGCTCCTGAACCCTCTCGAGCCGAGCTCTGGAACGAGATCAAGCTCCTATGTTTGTCGTGTTCCTCTCTTCGCTTCATACGTGCGCGCTGACCTCTCACTCCTCACAGCCTTCACCCGCACGATCACCTCCCTCTACGTCCTCACTCTCCTCACACTTCAGACCCACGTCCAACTCTCCCTCCTCGGACGTTCCGCCTACGTCACTTCGGTTCTCTCCGCTCTCCCCAACAGCTCGGTCGACCTCCTCAACATCGAAACGGAGGAGGATCTCGAGATGGCGCTGTGCGGGAAAGAAAAGGACAGCGTGGGCGTGAGCAAGGAGACGGAGAGAATGTATTTGACGATGAGCTGGTGGCTGCTTCATCGAGGGTGGAGAGTGGTGGGTGATCGCGTGAGGGAGGCAGTCGAGGAAGTCGTCGGGCCGTGAGTTTGTTCGGCTTGGTTTTAGGAGGAGCGAAAGCTGACGGCATCCAACAGGATGGCGCTCAAGAGTCCGGTCCTTTACGGCGAACTCTCGCTTCTCGTCTCTCAAATCCGCCACGAGATCGAGCACAACCCTGATGGCACTCCCTTCAAGTACGTCCTTCGCCTGTTCCCTCGCGACTCGCGCTAACTCTACTACCTAGCTTCTCTCCAACCCTCTTCCCCCCTACCGCCGAATCCGAACTCGAAACCCTCTCCGCCGGTGGTCTCCCCTCCGCCATCTCTCCCTCCCTCCGTCGACTCCTCAACGAAACGAGCGACATCCTCGATTCCCCCGACTGCGCCCTCGTGCGATCCCTCTGCCTCGACCGACTGTTCTCGCAGCTGCTGGGCGCGATGGAGGGCCCGTTCAGGCCGAGGGAGATGTGGGCCGCCGAGGAGGGGAGCAGGTTCGAGGACGTTACGGAGCGGACGGCCAAGTTGGCGAGCTTGCTGCCTACGGTCGCGAGGCAGAGCCATCTCGTCTTGAATGGGATGCCGAACGAGTATGTCGAGGTGAGTTGGCTTCGCTCTTTGCGAGGGCAGATGCTGATGATGAGGAACAGGCGCTCGAGGATGTGAGGGAGTTGGCCGAGTTTAGTGCGATTATCTACGGCTCCTTTGATAGGGAGAACGTGCGAGGCAGCTGTTGAACTGCATAATACAAGGAAATCGAAAGCTTCTGGTCGAGTTAGAGGACAAGGGGACGCGCTAGGGACCTTCGCTCTCTCCCTCCGACTATCACCTCGTCTCAATCCCGCCGCGATGGGCAAGAAGAAGCCTCGCTTTCTCATCTCGGGCGCCCAGCCAGGCTTCGGTCTACGCGGCAAGCTCAAGAACAAGGTCGGAGGACGCATAAAGCGCGATGGGGCCTTCCCAGAGGGACCAGGGCGCACACTGAGCGGGTGAGTCTCGCTGCTTCGCCGGGCGCTAGCGTAGCTGTGCGTGAAGTCGCGGCTGTTGTGCTGCCTCTCCCGTGGGGGCGGAGTGGGCGGAGGGAGGACGGAGGGAGGACACGGAGCCGCTTGGACCCCTGGTGCTGGCCGTGTTGCTGCTTGCTGAGGCTGCGCCGGAGGAGCTTGGGGCCTGAGGGGAGGTATCTGGCTGAGGAAGAGGAGGGAACAGGCCTGCCAACGATGCGCGGACGCGGGAGAGCGGAGGAGGTGGAGCGCCGCCGGGGCCTCGAGGCAACGGGAGTGGTTGATGCTGGCAGGAGGGGATCTCGACCAGGCGGTGAGACTGAGTAGAAGCAAGGCTACGCTACATAACCTCACATACACGTTGCAGCTGCTGACGGCCTACCCTCTCGCAGAGACGATTCCATGTCCAGCTTCGGGTGCGCCTTTCCTCTCTCCTCTCTCCTACGCTAGCTGACTGGGTCTCACGACAGCCGTACTGCCAAGTCCACCGCTGCCAAAGCCGCCCGCGTTATCGCCGCCAACAAGCGCGACTCGTTCACCCGCACCCGCCCTCGCGATTCGAGCGACTCGGACCCCGCGCCCAGCGATATCAACTCGGACGACCTGGATGGGGAGACGGAGGCGGATCGAGTAAAGGCTGCGAAGCGTGCGAGGCTGATGGGGAGGACGCTGGAGAATGGGAGGGCGGAGAGGGAGAGGGGGGACGAGATGAGGAAAGCTGCCGAGGCTGCTGCGAGGAGGGCGGCGCAGAGCCAGGTTATCGTGCTGAGCGATTCGGACGACGAAGACGTGAACAAGGTTCCGACGCCGAGGAAGAACGCCGTCGCTAGCGTATCGAGGAGAAGGTCTCCCCTCTTCGCTCCCTCCGATTCCGAGGGCGACCTCCCTCCTGCCTCCTCCCTCTCCTCCCCTCGCGCCAAGTCTTCTTCCTCCCAGACTCTACCTAACACCGCCGCCTCTCGTGTCGCCGCCAAATGCGCTCAAGCCAAGTCCGCCCTCGCCTCGTCTTCCCAAGCGGTCTCCTCGTCGTCCTCCTCCTCGTGACCCGCTCCCCCTTCCCCCACCTACAAAGTCGCCTCCACCGATTGCCCAAGGTTCAGCAGCGTCGCTATATTGAAGGTGGAGCAGGCCAAGGCCAAACGCGCGGCTCGCAAGGCCCCCATCGCGCCGAAGCCCAAATCCTACGGCAAGGAGGTCCCGCTCGCCCTCCCGTCTGGAGCTCTCAAGCGTCGCCACTTTTCTTCGGGGGAGGACGAGGACGAGGAGGACGAGGAGAACGAGCTCAGTTCGGGGGAGGAGCGCTTCGGCGGTTCGTACGAGATCGCCATTCCTGGATCGGACGACGAGGACGAGGACGCGAGGAGGAAGTTCGAGCGCGAGTTTGCCAAGTCGGAAAAGCTCCGGAAGGAGATGGAGAAGGCGAGGAGGAAGTACCGGGAGGAGAGGGGACCGGGGTACTCGAATCCGAGGAAGAACTAGGACGAGGTTCGCGCGACACCCACCTCGTCCTACCCAACCATCCGCACTCCCTCCAATCTCCTCCTCCGCACTCGACTTTTCCCCCACTCCCTTTCGTCTTCGTCGTTCCTCAGCCCGCACACCACCTTTCTCTTTCGCACCGATACCCCCATTCGTCGCCTTATTCTGCACCCCCTTCTCACACTACGCACCTGTTGCTTGGCTCCTCCAATAGTTCTGAATGCAGCTTTTTCCGTTGTTGCGACCGAGCGAGTCGAGAGTTTGAGGGAGAGAGAGGTACTGCAATGGCATCCTCCTTTTCAGAGTTTGTAACGAAGCAGAGAGAGACGGAAAGGGATGAAGAGGTGCGTTGCTCTTTGAGAGAAGTACCCCGAGCAGCTGCAGCTCGAGAGAAGCGAAAAGGAGCAGAAACTGGCCTGCAAAGGCCTCGCTCCCCTCGCTGCCCCAAAAGTCTTCATTTCTCAGGCGTCTCGATCCCCACCAGCGTGAGGAATTTAAGCTCAAATTCTGTGCACTCCTTCAAATAGCCCCCCACGAGCCCGCCGTCGCCGATAGGGAGTCCTATCCCGTTGAGCGCGATGCAGGACGGAGGAGCCCGTTCCACCCAGCATCGCCAGGCGATAACGAGATTGAGAGGACAGAAGATGACTGCCAGGATGTATCTGGTAGGCGTGGTAAGCCTTCGTGACGACTCTGGAGGGCGAGATACTTACAGCGAGGCCAAGGTGATGTTGCAGCCTGGCAGCACGCCGTTGTGCTCGCCAGAGATGAAGTGTGCTGCCTTGCTCGCGAGGAGGACTGGAGAGTCAAAAGAGCGAATCAGGATGCTACCCACAGGAGCGTAGAAGGAAGAAAACCTGCGAGAGAGATGAAGCCAAAGCAGCCCAACAACATGACGACTGATCCGAATGTAAGGTAGCGGAAGCACTGTCGCATGCTGAACGCCGCCGAGGTTGGTGGAGCAAGGTCGGCTGCTTTTGTGCGATGTAGCGTTTCGTGCATCGTGTACAGCGTCGTGCACGATACAACGAGGTGCGTCTGCGGGAAGAGCGTTAGAATTGGAAGGAAAGATCCGAGATGGAAGGAGCGGACCGCGAGGAGGAAGAAGAGTGCAATAGTCATGCTGATCCAGCACCAGCGCCAATAGCGAGTCGCCAAAGCTAGTTCTTCCAGGTAGGTGACCCGATTTGATGCTAACGCCGCCGCGCCGACAGCGGGAAAAAGAATGCGTTGACTAAATAGCGAGGCTGCGACCGAGAACGATGCGTCCATCTTCTCGTAAAGCTCGAAGCTGCTGTTGGAGTGGCGGTTACAAAAACTTGTGAGGGTGAAGTAGACGGAGAAGAAGGAGATGGGAATAAGGA
Organism: Glaciozyma antarctica PI12; assembly: GCA_002917775.1. Classification (NCBI taxonomy): domain Eukaryota; kingdom Fungi; phylum Basidiomycota; class Microbotryomycetes; order Kriegeriales; family Camptobasidiaceae; genus Glaciozyma; species Glaciozyma antarctica. The sequence goes on from KZ627157.1 coordinate 1,437,103, forward strand.
GAAAGGAGGTGTTGACGATCCAGGGTCGGCGGCTCGGATCGTGCTTGCTCCATCTCGACACCGGTGGCCTTCGAGTGAGAAGAAATGGCATCGATATGGTCCAAACCATGAGCCAGACGCCGTAAAGAAACCGGGTCCTGTAAGAAGAACGGTTCAGCAAACTGTCGCAGGAACACCAGCCGTGCGAGGACCTCACCAAACGAACAGCCGCCAGAGCGCCACATTCCGGAGATACGAGCTTTCGTTGGACCACAATCGCAGCACATGAATTAAAGGATGTATCACTGCGTTGAAGCGCGCTTCAGGTTTCGAGAGAACGTCAGAAAGGAGTGGTGAGGTTGCTCACAGATGAGGAAGCACGTCGAAGCCGCAACCCAGGCCGGCACCTGGTGCACCACGATCCAATTCCCCTCTCGAGTCTTCTCCATCCGTGCCATCCATAGCGTCCCTCGGTACCATCGCAGCCCGAGCGAAACCAAGTCGAGGAGGAGGGGGAACGCGAAAACTCCGCTCAACGCGTTCACTTGCCGTGTGAAGGAGGGGCCGGCGGCGAGGTAGACGCGAGAGCGGAAGAGTTGCTGCAAGGCGATGTACGGGTTGACAGCGTCGGGAACGGCGGAGCTCATCGATTCAAATGGGAAGAGGCATGAGAAGAGCGGGTTGCTGAGCCCCCCTCGAGCAGACGAGAAGCGAGCAGAACAGGGTAAAGACAACAGAGTTAAACGCTGGTCTCGCCCGCGTACGCCGGCCGACACTATCGTGGGGATTGGGGGGGAGCCGAAGCAGGAAGGTCGGATCTCGACTTCTCGACCTTGGTGCAAATCTTTCTCTGCGAATTTGCACCTGAACGCGTTCCACGCGCGCGACGCGGTGATTGAACTGGCAATGCAGGCAAAGTGGTATCAAAGCGAGGCGCTGGACAAGATACGTGGGAGAACAGATGTAATCTTAGACGAGAAAGTTGCTGGGAAATAACGACGGTGAGATCTGACGAGGGGGGTCGAGGTGCAAAGGTACAAGGCGTGGGGAGAAGTGCTATGGATCGTCGTCTTCTTCCTCCGGCGGAATTGACATCTCGACGCGGAGATCGGCGACGTGGCGAGTGCGGAGGATGGAGATGTCGCGGTCCTTGACAATCGGTCGAAGGTCCTCTACTGCGATCTGGAACGAGGAGCGGTGTCAGAAGCGACGACGTGGGAGAGGAAGACCGGAACGAACCTGCAGAAGCTTGTCGACCTGGTACAAGTGCGTCGTCATGGTCCGCATGAGGGCGTACAAGCTCGCTGCCGAATCGCATGCGAGGATCTCGACAGAGTTCATCTGGATGATGGCGACGGCGACGCGAAAGAGGATAACGGTGCCGAAGACGAAGAGGAGATCCCAGATGCGTCTGCGGGAGAAGCGAGGTCAGCTCGACAGCGGCTGTGGATTCGGGCAGCGAAGCAACGCACAGAAGGGTCTGTAGAAGTTACGTTCGTCAGACGCGACGATGAGGATTTGCGAGAGGAAGGGCGTACTTGAACAGGTAGCGCGTCGGTGAAGAGTGATAGGAACCAGCCGAAAGTCACGGCGGGTAGCTCGACACCGAGATCCTCGAGGTGATTCGCGATGTTAGGCAAGTGGCGTTGGACGAGGTCGCGAAGGACGCGCTGATCGGCTTGAGAGACGAGGAGGTGCGAGGTGTAGTAGTCTTCGGGGAGAATTTTCTGCGAGGGGGAGTGAGCTCGCGGCGAACGAATCGGGCAACGCCGCGTACCTCGATGATGCAGACGAGAACCCAGAACGCGTCCTCCTCTGCAGGATGCGTGAGGAGAAGCGTGGCGGTGAGGTTATTCATGCCCTGGCAGTCTGCGAAGCTCAAAGAGATTAGCTTGAAGCTCGCCCAGTGTAGCGCAAGGGAACGTACAGCCAATCTTGGGATTCCGCCTGCGAAAGCGACGATGTCAGCGGGAATTGGAGAGGACTGAAGACGAGGACGCACCATGAGTAGGCGATGAGCACATTCCGGAGCTTTGCCACGCCAGGACCGTTGCCAGCGAAGAATACGTTCGTCGGAAAAGTGCGATGGCCTGCGCGCAAAGCGGTTCAGCGAGCCTTCCCAAAGGTTGAAGCGAGACCGACTCACAATCCATGTCGATCTGGTTCAGACACTGGTTCTCCTCGCCTCGATGCGCAGCGAGCAGCTCCTGATACATTCCCGGTTCACGCTGGTCGTTCGCGCCCGAGCATTCGGCCCAGATCCTGCGTGCAAGCCCCATCAGCTCCTCCCCCGATCCGAATCGCAGCGAAAGCACTCACTTTGGCCGATACGCAATCGGAATCCCCCTCCGCACAAGCTTCTTAAACTCGGCCCAATCCTCCTTGCCCAACTTTCCCGCTGTCCCCATCTGCGCCACTCCGACCAAATTCTCGCTCCACGCATCCTCGCCCGCCTGCTCGCACGACTCGCACGACTCCTCTCCCGCCGCATCGGCGCGTCCCCAGCTCCCTTCGCCAACGCGATTTGCCGACGACGGATGAACGCGTCCCACGCCTCCTGACGCGTCTTCTCGACCGCGTCGTGCATCTCCGTGAGCTGCCCGAGGAGACGCTTCATGCTTTGTTGCCCGCTCGGCGCGGGAGGAGAGTCGGAGGTGGAGCGGACGAGGCGGGGTGGGCGAAGAGGGGCGGGGGAGAGCGACGTCGAGGAAGGAAGTTCGGTCCGCCGTGTCGCTGGAGAACGAGGGACCGTCGGAGACCCGACCGTCGATTTGGGAAGCCCGAGCGCCTCCCTCAATCCCTCCAGCTCGGCATCCTCCTCCGCCTGTCCACGCTCCGCCGCACCCGCTTCCTCTCCCACTGCGTCGCCTACGGCCTCCGCATCGCCCGCGTCGGAACCCTCCCCTCGCCCCGCCCGCTCCTGACGCCGCCTCGCCTCCCGAAGCAGCTTCATCCCGCTTCGAATATCGTACACGAAGCCATACCGATCCACCATCGGTCCTTCGTCCTTGTCCCCCGCCTGCGCGCCCCGTCGACGGGTTGTGCAGCGCGAGTGTTGGCGGAGCCGCTTCGCCTGAGATCGTGTCGAGCTCCATCGTGGTTGGCGCCGAGAGAGTTGGAGGGAGAGGAACGTGAGGGACGATGGGCGTCGAGGTGGTGGAGAGGGAGACTTGCGTCGAGGGGGTTGCGAGCGCGGGTTGGGCGAAGGGGGAGTAGCGAGAGAGGGAGGAGAGTTTCGGGAAGAGGGTGAGGTTGGGTGTGGATGGTGGTGGTGGTGCCGGGGATGGGGAAGGAGTGCGACGAACGCCGCCGTCGAGTCGGGGAGCGGAGAGGCCTAGCGCGCGCGTGATGGAACCTTTGGCGACCGAGACGTACGATTTGGAGGCGCGGTTTGACGATGTGGTCGAGGATGGCGACGAGGAGAGAGAGGAAGAAGCTGCGGGGATGGCGAGGAGGGGTGGCTTGCGCGGCCTGAGGGTATCGACAGCGTCTCCGTCGTGAGTCGGTACCGACACTCCCTCTGCGACGTTCCCCAAGAGGCTCTCCACCAGCTCCCGAACTTGTGCGCTCACCCCGTCTGGCCTTGCGAGAACGTTCCGCTCCTCCTTTCCGCCAATCCACCACGCTGCAGCAGACGCGACGGCGGTAAAGTGGCTCGGCTGAACAATCTTGTCCGCGACGCCGTTCGGACGGGCGTGGCCGTTGACGAGGGTCGGATGGCGATCCAGAAGGGGAGTCGAGAGGGTAGAGCTCGGGATAGGGGTGGAGAGGGAGGGTTCGAGGACGGGATGGGGGGTGAGGAGGGGAAGAGGGGGAGCGTTCGTGCTCTTCCGTCTCGAGGGAGTGGTGGAGGGGTGAGAAGAGGTCCGGGACGAGGGATCGGTGGAGAGGAAGGTGAGGGAGGGGGCCGAGGAAGAGAGATCATCGAGGGTCGGGTCCTTCGCAGGGCGGCAGGAGAGGGATCCGCTGGGAGTTGCTATGGGAGTAATGGCGTCAAAGGTCCGGGTCTCCTCCTCCTCCTCCTCCTCCTCCTCCTCCTCCTCGCCCTCGCTCTCGGCCACGCTCTCGGCCAACGCACTCCGTACACTCCCTTCCACAGCACTCTCCCCTTCCTTCTCCTTTCGCCAGTTCCGCCAGCCTAACCACTCGCCGTACCCCGACGCCGAGGTGGATGAGGCCGAGGCGAGGGAGGAGACGCTCTTGATGCTGTCAGATCGGTGATGACGACGAGGCGAGGGGCTCGTGGAAGGTGTAGGGGGTGTCGGGGCGGAGGGAGGAGGAGGTGGGATGGAGGAGGGGCCGAAAGAGCCAAAGATGCGGGAGGAGAGCGAGGCGTGTCGCTGTCGAGTCGTGTGCGGCGCCGGCGGGTCTGGTAAGGGAAGGCCCGTCGATACAGCGTGTCGCTCCCTTCTCTCCGCTGCCCCGGCAAATGCGTTCTCAGCAATCGCGTCCGCCAGGTCGTCCAAATCGACCCCGTCCTCGCGCGTCGGCGTAACCTCCTCCTCTCTCGCCGCAGGGAGCTCCACCTCAGGCGAGATCAAGTCGATCCTCCATCCTTCCCCAGGGTCTGCTATCCTCACCCGTACGCGCGCCCGCTCGAGCTCACCCCGCCCTACTCCCCCTTCTATCGCCGCTTCCTCCACCGCCTCCAACTCGCGCGCCTTGCTCTCGCCGACTGCACAGTCTCTTGAGAGGGCGTTGACGAGCGCAATGAGGTGCGAGCGGGGGAGATCCGCGAGGGCTTCGGGAGGGAGGAGGTGGGGGGCTTTGGGGAAGGCGAGGGATGGCGGGAGCGGGAGCGGCGGGAGGAGGGAAACGGCGGCGGAGGCGGCGAGTGGTCGTGTAAAGTAGTCGGCTGCTGCTGTTGCCAATGGGAGGGAGGCTGATGTAGGGAACAGCGGAGGAGGGTCGGGGAATGGAGAGAGGGGGTGGTTGCGAGCTGGCAACACTGCGCGCTCGTTGTCAGCTTCTGCTGGCCGTCTATGAAGCGGTCTCCAGAGTGCGTACTGTTCCCTTGCTGCTGAGCCGAGAGCTGCTGGTTGAGCGTTGGCGAACTCGTCAAGGAAGCTCGTCTCCTCTTGGTCCCAGCACCTCTTGCTTGCTTGAGCGGACCCCGAGTCTGGACTGAGAGTAGGCTGTGCTGGCAGCGTGTGCCCAAAGGAAGGTGCCAGACGCGAGTGTCAAGAGGAGAGGAAGCTGCCCCTCGGCTGGGTCGAGTTGAGCTGACCCGCTCCTTGTCCTTCTGCCTCACACCTCAACACTCGATGGCCTCCTCCCTACCTGTTCCTATCGCCATCCCGTCTAAAGAGGCGCCCAAGGAGTCTGGCTTCCGCAAGCTCGTTCGCTCCCTCTCCCGGTCGTCTCCCCGCACTCAACGACCGCCTCACGTTCGCGACAAGAGTCTCACCCGGGCGACGTCGAGGGAGCGTACTGAGAGCCAGAGGAGTCCGGGGCTGAGCAGGAGCCCACCTCCTGGTACGTCTTAGTTGCGGTTCGAGGAGGCGGGCAGGCGGTTGGGTACGGTGGAGGGTGATGCCGCAGGCGGGAAGGGCTGGCCAGCTTGGCTGGGGTCGAGGGATGGCTACGAACGAGCAGACCGTGCTCCTTACGATGGCTTGTACTTGCTTTATGGCCTGGAGGTGCTGTGTTCAGCTAGGGGGAAGCTGTGTCTCCCACGGCGCGCGACAGTTACTGGATCGTGATGGGGCGGCGTCTCAGCTCTCTTAATAGCAGTGCTTCTCAGAAGAGCGACACTGACATATTCTCCGCAGACTCGTACTTCCCTCCTCCTCCCAGGGAGACCCTTGGGGACAACGAAGCGACTGGCCGCTCTCGTAACCCTGAATCCGTCGGCGCACGGTATGTTCTCTGCCCCTACCGCTCTGCACAAACTAAGACCCGCCCTCACAGCGCCGCCGACGTCGGAGCCTCCTCTCAAGGCGCTCCCGGCGTCTCCTTTGCCCCCTCGTCGAACCCCATTCGCGCTCCCGCCGAACTCGACACCTGGGCTCCCCCTCCCCGCCGCACGCAATCCCAGCGCGTCCCTCGCGCGCCGAGTGATGGCCCCCCTCTCTCGCGCAGCAACGGATCTCGAAGCCGCGCTGGGACGCTGGGAGACGCGTTCGAGCAGACGAATGGGAGTGCGGAGGGGGACGAGGCGAGGAAGGAGGTGCGGAGGGGAGTGCAGCTCGAGGATAAGCCGCTTAGTCGGAGGAGTCCGAGTGTGCGCAGGGCGGCGTCGGCCGTGAGGAAGGCAGTGGAGAGCGTTGGGTTCGTACCCGCCGACAAGGTCGAGGGCGAGAAGCGCGTTTTGATTCTTGTCGCGGATGGGAGCGAGGAAATTGAGGTCATGTGAGTCGCTCTCAGGATGGACCTGGAGAGAGCTAATCGTGGTCACAGTACTCCTATGGACGTATTTGTGCGTGCGAGCCTCGGGCCTGTCCTCGTCAGCGTCTCGCCCGAGTTCTCTCCGTCGCAGTCGCTTCCCGTGCGTCCTTTTCGTTCCCAGCCAGTGGCATTTCTTCTAACGTGCCGATCGCAGTACATTACTCTTAGTCGTGGCGCTCGCATGCTCGCCGACACCAAGTTCGAGACGCTCAAGCAGGAGTACAAGGACGATTTTGACGCCGTCGTGCGTCCTCTCTCCCTGTTCACGCTTGATAAATGCTGACAGTTTTTCCAGATCATTCCGGGAGGAGCGAAAGGCGCCGAACGCCTCAGCAAGGACAAGGGAGTCCAGCAGCTCATTCAGTCCTTCCACGCCGTGCGTTCCTCTCGTTTTCTCGGCTTTGACGAACTCGCTGACACCTCTCCAATAGTCGGGCAAGCTCGTTGGCATGATCTGCGCCGGCTCGCTCGCGGCAAAGAGCTCTGGCATCGCGCTGGGGGAGCCGATCACTTCGCACCCGAGTGTCAAGGGCCATCTGGAGAAGCGTAAGTCCCGCTTCCCTGCCGCTCTACTTGCGCATCTCCTCGCTTGATACCACACCGTCGCTGACCTGATTCGATCTCGCAGACTACCAGTACTCGGAGGAACGCGTCGTCATCTCCAACAATCTCGTTACAAGGTGCGTCCTTCCTCCCGTCCTCTCCATACGAAAAACGACAAGCTGACGCCCGCCACTCGAAAGCCGTGGACCAGGAACGGCCATCGAATTCTCCCTCGCCATCGTCGAAATCCTCGCGGGAAAGAAAAAGCGTGATGAGGTGGCGGGACCGATGATGCTCTAAGCTCGCCTCGCATCCTCCGCGCATCTTTATTGTCGCCTATACCCTCAAACTACACCCCTTCGCGCTCAAGATTCCTTCCTGTTGATCCCGTAGACACTTTATTCGCTAGTCCCCCATTCCCCATTCTGAACTGCTGAGAATCCCTCGCAGACGACGCGCTCCTCTTGCGACTGCTCTCGAGGTGGTGTGAGAGGATTCCCCGCCGTTGACAGCGTCCTCGCCTTCGCTCCAGCCCGTTGCGTGTGCGAGGAGCTTGGAGCTGTTGAACGAGCGAAGACGCAAGGCTCCCTGGAGGAACCCGACAGCGAGCTCGATTTTGCGGCTGTGGAGGCAGGGCAAGTGTTCGCGACGCGGTATTGCCTTCGCTAGCGCTCGAGGGAGGCTGCGCGAGAGCTACCCTCAGCCTGATCTGCGTCGCGTCGCCCTCCCTCCTCCGGGCGGAGCTCTCGCTCCTCACAGCACTAGAAGCTGCGATTCGACCGCTTGAGGAGAGTGGTCGCTCCGCAGAAGGGGCGAGCAGAGAGAAGCAGTCGCAGCGGAGAAGTCCCATCCCTCGCTCAACAACAGCCCGATACTCTCCAAGATCCATTCAAGTTTCAGTGATGGTACATGCCAGCAAGCCAGTAAAGTTGACAAGATGCACACGCTGATCCTAAGCCATATCGACGTCGAGTCCCGTCACCGCAGCCGTCTCCGTCGTCTTCTGCACCACACGATCAGCTCCCGCCCTCCGAAAACCCGAAAGAGAACTCACCGCAGGCTCAGGAGCACCCATGAACGCCTCGAGCTCCTTATCCAGATCATCCGACGTCTTGGGCACCTTGGCAGCTCGCGGCTCTCGTCCTCCACGCCCGCCCGTCGCGCCACCACGACCGCCACGAACTGGTCCAGGTCCTCCACCTCGTCCTCCGCGAGGTTCGCTGGCGTGCGCGGGCTCGTACGTTCGGGGAGCGCGTCGTCCAGAGGCGGCGCTGCGCGGTCGTGTTAGTGGGCACTTTAGGGCAGGGAGCAAGGGCGTACTCGGGCTCGAGACGCGCGAGAAGGGTTCCGGGAGCGGGCGGCGGTGCTCGCTCGGGCGTGTAGTTGTAGTTGACCGTAATATTCTCTCCTGCGTCGTTCATAGGGATCAGCTCTCGCGATGGGAGGAGAAGCAAGAGGACGCACCCTTGGCGAGAGCGCCATCGAAAGCGGCCTTGGCCTTCTCTGCGTGATCCTCTGACTCGTACGCAACGTACGCGATGCCCATCGAGCGGCCAGAGCGGTCAAACTTGAGGCGAGCACGAGGGAGAGATGGGAGAAACGCGAGGGGAAGGTGGAGGAAGGGCGGAGTAAGCGCTGGTGATCGAAAATCTGCTACTGGTGAGGCTGCTCAGGGTGAAGGGACCCGTACTTTGATCTTGGGGAGCATGGCAAGCGGTCCGATCTGGAGGAAGAGAAGCTGTGGGCGTTGTATGCGAGTCAGCTCTTTCGTCCCAGCACGTCCTCGCAGAGCAAACGCACTTCTAGCTCCCTCTCAGACACCTCGTAATGCAGGTTGGAGATGATCAGGCGTGCGGTCCGGCGGTTGCTGCCCTCGTGCGTGCGTGGGCGCGAGGTGGCGGGAGCACCTCCGTCTTGCTGAGGGGCGGAGCCGTAGAGGTCGTGCTTCCAGGCGCCGGCAGAGGCTTCAGGGCGCTGTCAGGGAGGAGAGAAGGCGTTAGCTAGGTGCGCAGGGGCAGAACGTGCGTGTTCGAGCGGGAGGGGGAAGTGACGTGGGCGTGTCCTGCGGGCAGCAAGCCCCTCCTGCCCACGCTGCGGCCCGCCTTCTTCGAGCTGTCCTCCCTTGGCCTTCTGAAGCATCCTGCCACGCTGCAGCACCCGTTGCGTGGTCCCGTCGAGGAGAGAGGCAGTTAGGAGGGGACTCACGGCATACGGGCTGCTCCTCGAGCCTGCTCCTGTGCTTGGTCGCTTCTCCTGCTTCGAGACTTCTCCAAGAGAGCGGGCGAGAAGGGAGTTGCTCATTCTTGAGGTGGATTGTTGAGCTACAGCCTGGAGAGCGCCCGTCGAGAGGGAGGCGTCTTGGCTGGGAAACTTTGGTGAACTGTCCAGGAAACGCAGACCTTCGCAGCGAGGCTAGCAAGGTCAGATCTTTGGTGAGAGGATACTGAGTTTGAAGTACAGTCAACGTACAGACAACTTCAAACCGGAAGCCTGAATGGCAGCGGAAAGGGAGCCACGAACGGCCACACGGACTCCGAGAAGCTCAACTTAGGGTTACGTTAGGGTTAGGGTTAGGGTTAGGGTTAGGGTTAGGGTTAGGGTTAGGGTTAGGGTTAGGGTTAGGGTTAGGGTTAGGGTTAGGGTTAGGGTTAGGGTTAGGGTGG
>KZ627158.1:0-50939 GCA_002917775.1 Glaciozyma antarctica PI12
CCTAACCTAACCCTAACCCTAACCCTAACCCTAACCCTAACCCTAACCCTAACCCTAACCCTAACCCTAACCCTAACCCTAACCCTAACCCTAACCCTAACCCTAACGTAACCCTAACGCCGTTCCAAGAGCAGCTGACTTGCTCGGAGCCCATCTTTGCCTAACCTCTTCGGTCTTTGCAACCGACCCATTCGTCTCAGCAGAAACACTCGATTATCACCACTCTACGCCGCCTCCTTGTCCACCTCGACTCCCGCACCTGCCGTAGGTCCATGGAGCTCCTTGACCCCAGCCGCCCTTGCCAGCTCCTTCAACAGACTGACCCCCGTCTCTCCTCCCTTCCTCCCCTCGCCATCCTTCTTACTACTCTCCATAATTGCCTCAATAAACTTTGCCACTCCCATCTCCCCAATCTCAACCTCGGCGCGCGCACCCCACCTCCACTCAACGGTTGGGTCTCCCGAGTCCTCGGTTGGCTGCATCTGCTGCGTCGCGCCGACGGTGGCGGCGGAGGACTTGGAGCGCTTGAGGTAGTTCTGGCGAGCGAGGAGGGTGAGGTAGGAGGAGAGGGTGGTGGGGTGAGGGGTGGAGATGGAGACGGGGAGAAAGTTGGTCGGGGAAAGGGAGGTACGCTTGAGGTACGAGACGAGCTGGTCTAGATGGGGTTGAGAGGGTTAGCTTGCGCGATTGAGAAGACTGACGGCAGGGAGAAGGCGTCGCGAGCAGGAAATGGACTCACTCTCGCCCAAAACCTTGCCGTTCACCAGAATGAGGGCCAACACGATAGCCAGGACACCGTACGCAGCTCCCTCTTCCTTATCCCAGGCCCTCGGCACACCTGCGTCGACTGCGAATTCGCGCATCTCCTTGACCAGAGCAATCGAAGACTCGTCCCCCTCCGGAACCGGCGACACGACGAGTTCCTTGACGGGTTGAGTGGCGATGGAGGTGAGAAGGGCAGCGGGAAGCGTTGTGCGAAGGACGTAGGACTTGGGAGGGTCTGCGCGGCGGGAGAGGACGTCAGCACGGAGATACGGTCGGCTGGAGGCTGGAGAACTGGTGAGGAGAGGACGAGGGGGAGAGTACGCAGCACCAAGGAGCAGCACGGTGAATGGGGTGAAGACAGGAGAGAGGACGCACTCTTGCCAGCAGCTCCTTCTTTCGCGCGAAGCTGAACGAGCTCCATCCCGAACGTGTTGCGGAGGATCTTTTGGGCGCGGTTGAGGAGGTCGGGAAAGTGCTTCCCCCTTCCATCCTTGAGGACTGCGTGGCGAGAGTTAGCACGCCTGCGACTCTAGAGAGCAAGGAGGACGCGACTGACTGGTCTTGACGACGTCCTCGCGCTTGAGCGGCTTGCGCGTGTACTCGGAGAAGAGCGCGTGGCGGACGAGCTGCTGAACAAGCACATCCCTCTCCTGTACATCTCGTCAGCTCCCTTACCCCCGTCCTAACGACAAATGTACGCACCTCCTCGCCCAACGCGCCCTTCTTCTTCGCGCCCTGCCCCTCGTCGTCCTCGTCCTCGTCGTCCTCATCGTCGTTCGCAACAGCCTTCTTCTTTCCCTTCCCCTTCGCCTTGCCCTTCTTGCCGGCCGCCTTCTTCTGCGTCGCGTCCTCGTAGTCGGTAGCTGGTTCGTCGTCCGAGTCGGAGCGGTTAGCAGCGGAGGGGCGTCCACGCTTCTTGGAGCCAGCGGGAGGGGTATTCTGCGGGAATGGGAGGTCAGCTGTGTGGTTCTGAGAGAGTGGGAGTGCCTCGAGAGTCCTAGGAAGCACGATGGCGGAGGGAAGAGCGGAGTGGCGCGTTTGCTCGACCCAGCTCCACAAAGGCGCATGCGCTTGCACAGCTAGTTCCCCCTACTCCTCGGTAACCATACAGAAGCCCCAGTATGGAGAGCGGTAGTCTCCTGTCGCCCTCAGCGGGAGGGAGGCAGCAGCCCAAGTCGCGTAGCTGATGAGGCCCTCCCCCGCCTCCGTTCCTTGCCAGGGCTCCTGCTCCCACCGGTGCAGAGTCAATCCTGAGATCTTACCCGAGTCTGAGTCAATTTGCGAGAAGCCATCTTGAGTGAGCAAGTCTGAGCCAACCTCGAACGCGTTCTCTCCTCCAAGGCCAAGTTTGTCGAGTTGGCGTTCCCTTTTCTTTCACGACGACGACGACGCTTCTTTCCTCAAGACGACTCACGGTCGATGGCGACAGTGCGTACGCGGGCACAAGCAAGCGACACGAAACTAGGCGAAGATCCGCCTCGCAGGAGCAGACGCAGTGACCCGCCCAACACGCCTCCGCACGCACTTCGTTCCGTAATGACGGAGTTGCAGAGACGAGTACGACATGTATGAATACTCTCCAGCCCCTTCTATACCGTCGTCCTGGTGTGCTCGCCCGCAGGATTCGAAAGAGCCACCGGGCTGTCGACGCTCGCGGCATCGCATAAGGTGCTGGTCGCGAGGTCGAGTGATGCTGGAGGAGGCGGAAGAGGGAGGGAGAATGGCGAGGGTGGTAAGGATGCTGGTGGAGGTGGAAGGGAGGCGCCAATCGCGTTGAGGATTGAGAAATCCATCATCGCCGAGAGGTCGGTGGGGGTTGTCGAGGAGGGGTTGAGGACGGTCGCCGAGTTGAGCGGGAGGGAAGGAGGATGAGGAGGGAAAGGAAAGGGTGTTGGGACTGGCGAATGGTCGTTGACCGCAGGAGGAGGCGTGTTGACCAAAGCGGCGTGCCCGTTCAACGTCGGTCGAGGCGGCAGGCGGATCTTGAGAACCGAGGTATCGACCTCCATCGGCGACTCCTCCTTTATATCCCACCGCACCCGCTCGACCGTAGTTGCCACCGTCCTCGTCTCCACCACCATCACTCCATCCTCGTCCATCAAGCTCCTCACGACCGTCGTAGTACTCGCCGTAGTCTTGACGTCCGCCATGCGCGCTCCCAGCTCCTCCGCCGTCGGATCGATCCTCGACTCGCGCGTGAGCAGCACCGACACCGGTACCGTAGTGCGCGAGAGGATCTCGCCATCGTCGCGCTTCGTCGCCAACTTGGACGACTTGGGAGGCTCGCTCGTCCAGTGCTTGAACTTGCTCTTCGGAGCGTCCTCGACCTGCTCGCTCGCTTTCCGCTTCGCTGGCGTAGGCACCGGCGAGGAACGGGAGGAGGATTTCGATCGTTGGCCCTTCTCCTCGTGGGCGTCAACCTCCTCCTTGACGTTCGGCGGGGGAGTCGAGCACTCGAAATCGGCCTCCTCTCCTAGCGCAGCGAGCACGAGCACGCGCAGCTCTCGCGCCAGCTTTGCCGGCTCAGCGACCGTCTCCCACGGGACGTTCTCCCTCGCGATCCGTCGGCGTTCGGGAGAGACGGGAGCGTGCTTGGCGAAGCGCGAGACTTGGTCGATGAGGAAGGTGGAGAGCGTCTTGAGGCCTTGGAGGATGGAGGGCGTGATGCCGAGGGGGAGGGGGTCGGAGGGCGGGAGGAGGCGAAGGATTGAGGCGTAGTGGTTCGCGACGTACCACAAGAGGCGAACAAAGTGAGGGAAGCGGAACTTGCGAGGGACCTTGGTGGCGAGCTCGATTTGGTAAACGCGGAGCTGAGTGGGGATGTTGAGGGAGTGGAGAAAGTTGCCGCCGAAGACGAGGGTGTCGCAAGGGGTGTACTGAGGACGAGAGGTCAGCTGGCGCGCGCAACGAAGAGCGAGAGGGAACGTACGACGGCGTGAATCCAGCCAGTAGGAATGATCATCGTGTTGCCCGCCGTAAGGTCGACCTGCGAGGCGAAGGGTGAGCGAAGTCGCCGTGGGCAGCCGATTGAACGCACCTTGTACACGACATCGACATCGTCGCCGAGCCACGTCGTCTCTTGCCGCTCCGCGCTCCCACTCCACTGCTCGTACGCCACTAGGTTCGCAGGCGTGGGTCGAATGAAGAAGAAGGTCTTTGCACCGCGAAGTACGTGACTGCGAGGGAGGTCAGCGATTGAAAGCGCAGGTATCGTGCGACGCACTAGAAGACCGAGCTCCCAGCAAAGTCAATGTGCCAGTCCTGCAGAGGGAGGATGTCAGTCAGTGATCCCACTCGAGCTCACGCGCGACTCACAGTCCAGCAACGGGCAACCGACATCAAGCAGTACTTCTGAACGCGAGGGTACATCCCCGGCTGCTTCTGGTCCTCAGGCCAAATCATCTCAACCCAATCGAGTTTCCTGCGCCGCCCTGTCAGCTGCCTTCCTGCCCCGAGATGTCTCGCGACTCACCGAACGATCTCAGGCGCGACAACCCGTGGAGCGAGGCTGCTCTCGCTCACTTCCAGAGAAATGACGTTCCGAACCTTGTCGCGATGGGGGTCGGTGTAGTAGGCCGCCCATTGCGCGAGAGTCCAGTGCGCAAGGGAGGATTGAGAGGCGACGTCTGCGAGCGAGAGTCAGCTCGCGAGCGAGGTTCCTTTGCTGAACTGAGCGACTCGCCGATAACCTCGATAGGCGTCTTGGGACCTGTGAGGATGAGTCAGCTCCCTCTCCGCACCACGGTCGCAAACGTGGAACGCACCGACAGCCTGCGCAATCTCGCCAATCGTCATCTCCCTCGGTGGCATCTTCATCCCCAGTCCCTCCTCCTCGTCCACCACAAACGGTTCATCCCAATTCCCCTCTCCATAGAGCCACTCGTCCGTCAATACCTGCGCCTTGAAGTGTCGGAACGTTCCTTCGACGACCTGTCTAGTCGCGAGAACGCGTAGCCATCGATCAGCGTCGGCGGGGAGATGCGCGTCGAGGTTCGCATAGTCGAGTTGACGTGCTCCGCGAGAGGACTTTCGTGGAGGGACTTTGTAGGTCGTCGCGACGGGTTTGGTGGAGGTCGAGGAAGTAGAGGTGCAGGCGGTGCAGTACCACTGTGGACAGCTGAGTGAGCGGAGATTCGCTGGTCGTAGGAAGCGGGATGCACCTTGTCGATCAGATCAACGGCTGGGAAGGAGAGCGTCAGCAAAGAGACTGAGGGGGGCGAAGGAGTGGAGCTCACGGTCGAGCGCGTTGGGAGCTACGCAGGCCCAGTGGCTGCAGAAGAGCAGTCAGCGATTGCCTCGCCAGTTACCCACACGGCACAGAAGGCTTACTACCACGTCTCACAGCTGTACGAGAGAGAAAACAAGTCAGCTTGCGTTCAGAAAAGTGCGGGGTGAGTCGAGTGAGGCTGGCGGGCTGAGACGAGTCCTGTTCAGCTCGACACCTCCAGCTCTGACTGCCCAGGAGCTGTAGGACGAGTCTCTTAGTCCTCGAAAGTGCTGGACGCCTCCGAGACGCAGCTGCAGCAACGATCGTCGCCAGGTCGTGCCGCAGCGACAGACGTCCCTGAGCTGGTCCTGAGCTGCCCGTGCTACGTTGGGGGCTACCATACAGACCCGCCAAAGCTGTGCAAAGCTCCCCGCAGGCACGGCACTCCTCCAGCTCAGCTCCCATCTCCAGCCACCTTCGCCAACATTCCCATTCAGAGGAGAGGGGACTCACGCATCGCATTCGACCCAGACGACTCCTACATCCCGCTTGCGCTTGTAGGCCAACTTGATGCACACAGGGCACATCTCGCTGCTAGTGGCGTCCCGGCGTTCGCCTCCGTTGGCGTCGAGGGAGGCTGCTGATCGACTGGGGCGAAGGGGCCGACGAGGCGCGATGCCGGGGGCGGTGGCCGGGGGGGAGTGAGGTCTCCAGCTTTGTGAGGGTACTGTCAGGACTCTTGAAGCCTAAGCTGAGCTGGGGTGAGGCTGGTTGAGGTCGGAGCGAGGGAGTCATAGTTCGCCTGCCCCTTGCCCTCTCCCTCCCGCCTCGGATCGTTGCTCTCGCTCTCCCTCCGTTCAGGCAGCTTAGTGGTGAGTTACGAAACACCTGGGAGACCCTGGAGAACGTTTAACTGACCTTGCGGTGGTCCTCCAGCTCGAACCGCCTCTCTTCTTTCGCCAGGCACCAGCCCCTGCGCTCCTCTGTCGTTCCAGGGTGAGCTCTTTGTTCCGCTGTTCATCGAGGACTATACTAATACCATCCTCCGGCTTTCAAGACCACTCGACAAGCGCCAGCGAGACCGCCGCCAGGATCCTTCTTCCTCAGCTCCTGTGCGCTCTCCCTCCCTGCCGCTTCGGCACCGTCCCAAGGGTTGGAGAGCTGACTGGAGCACACACAGTACCCCACCTCTCTCCACCACATCCCCGTCGTCGGCGCATCACCCTCTCCCCATCATGGACCCTCCCACCTCCGAGTCCGACAAACCCCTCCCCACGCTCCCTCCCGAAATCCTCGCCATGATCTTCGAACAGCATTTCCTCAACGATCTCGGTGAGAGGGACCTCGCAGAGCTCGCCCTCGTCTCGCCCGACTCCCTCGAAGCGGCGAGAGACTCCCTCTACTCGCGCCTTTCCCTCCGACACCACGCTTCGGTCCAGTTCGTCTACGGGCCCTACTCCGAACTCTCCGGCGATGCGTTGGAAAGAACGTTGATCAACAGTCCTAGCCTGGCGGCACGCTGCAAGGAGATGCACGTCTTCCTTCACGCGCGCCGACGGAGCTCGACGCTGGCCGACGCCGAAAGGCTTTGGAGGGTGATCGACGTTTGCGAGCGGCTGGAGTCGTTGGAGTTCACCACCCATGGGAACTTTGACCTGCAGGTCCCATTGGGTATCGGGCGATCACTGGCAGGACTGCGCTCCCTGTCCCTGGAGTCGATCGACGGTGGAGCCAGCAACTCGGCTCTGTTAGCAGGGTGCTGTAGGGAGCTCGTCCACCTCCGCCATCTCACCGTCAATCTCACCAATCTCCGCAACTCTGCCAGCTTCCCTCCTCCCTCTTTCGCCCTCGCCCTTTTTACGCTCAAGATCAACAGCAGCAGCTCGTTCCTGGCCCGAAGGCTCACGTACTCGTCACAGGAGACGCTGGAGGAGCTTGACATAAGTGGTGGAGTTTATGGCGATATCGGCCTCTTCAATTTCGGACGCCTCGCCAAGCTCTCCATCAAGACCGACATTGACGACCTGTCCGTCGAGGAGTTTCTGGACGGATTCGAGCTTCCCGTCTGCGCCGCTCTGCGAAACCTCTCGATCACCACCTCCAAGCGGTCCCACTCTCCCGGCGGCGACCTCATCCGCCTGCCGATAACGTCCCTTCCTCCCTCCCTCGATTCTCTTCACCTCGACATCCCCCAACTGGACCCCGTATCCCTCACCGCCTACCTCGATTCGCCGTCTGCGTCGGAGCTACATAGCCTCGGGCTGTGCGAGGATGGTATACCCTTTAGGGCCGTCAACGAGCTGGAGAGACTGTGCAAGGGGAGGGGTATCGTTTTCAGCGCGTGGTCGGATTGGCGCCCGCAGTCAAAGCCGGCGAGAGCAAAGGTGGATTACTCCATTTTTCCTCTCGAGCGGGAGTAGGACTCGAGCGGAGGAGGGGTGGGAGCAGCTAGCAGCTGGAGAGAATGATTGCTCGTTGGAATTTCGTTTCTTCGGACGAGAGCAGCTGATTTAAGAGCCAAAAGAGCTCTTGGTAGCTCCTTCTAAAGAGGTTTAGCGTCAGCGAACGCTGGACAGCACGAAGCCTCGAAGGAGAGTCCAAAATTAGTGCGAAGGGAGAAAGGCGTTCGTTCACTCGGCCGCTGTACTCTCGCCTCCTCTCCTCTCCTCCACTCCCGGACTCATTCACCGCTAGAGCTTATCACCAGCTCCAGCAGCATCAGCTCCACCGTCCGACTCAGCTCGCACAGCTCCCGCACCACTCCTGTCTTCCCTTTCAACGCGACGCGCCCCGTGCTCTCGACCATGGCTGAAGCAACCTGCACAGCACCCGTACGCTCTCTCTCTCTCTAACGCCGTAGCACGCTAGCTGACGCCTTCGCCCAGGTCAACATCGCCGTAGTCAAGTAGTACGTCTGCAGCGCCTCCCCAAGTAGTCCTCCCGCTAACTCGTGGGCGCAGCTGGGGCAAACGCGACACCTCCCTCATCCTCCCCACCAACTCGTCCCTCTCCGTCACCCTCAGCCAAGATCACCTCAGGAGTTTGACGAGCGCCAAAGTCATCGAGGGCGGGCAGCGAGGAGACCGCCTGTGGCTCAACGGCGAGGAGGAGCTCATTGGCGCTGGAGGACGCACAGCGAGGTGCTTGGAGGAGATCCGTGGGCTGAGGAAGACAATCGAGGTGAGTGCGGGTCTATGGGTTTGCTCATGAGGGCTGCGAGGAAGGTGTGAGGGAGATTGGGAGGAGCTCAAGGCAGTTCAGCTGAGGTGCTCTGGCGGTTGCGGCGTGCTGGGCCTAGAGAGAGAGCCAAACCTCTCTCCGACTAAGTCTAGTAGGCTATGCGGTCAAGCTCTTGGGCTGCGTTTCAGAGGGGACGAGGGGGAGGGCTAGCAGTCCAGCAACTCCCAGGGTCAAGCAGCGAGCAACGGCTTGCTGCCAGTCCTGGATGGGAGTCTTGTTGAAGCCTTCCTTGCGCTATCACTGTGCGCTTACGGAGCAGTTTAAGATTACTGGCCTTTTCCTGGAGCTCCTTCGGGGCCAGCGTGGAGTAAATCCACGACACGCCTGCTGCGCGCTCTGCTCTCCTAGCAGCTTCGTGCGACAAGGACGAGACAAGCACGAGCCAAGCACGAGCCAAATGGAAGTCAACACCGCTGTTGATTCGTTGGTGGAGCTGAGAACGTGCTTTAGTGCAAGCTTTCGAACCTGCCGTCGAGCTCGCTGGCCAGTCTCGTTGCCTTAGGCTCCCCTTCGCCTGCGCTTCGCCAGTATTAACGAACGGCGAACACCGCGCTGACCACTGCCCTTTACAGGCCGCGAACCCCTCCCTCCCTAAACTCTCCGCCTCTCCCATCCACATCGCGTCCGAGAACAACTTCCCCACCGCCGCCGGTCTCGCCTCCTCCGCATCAGGCCTCTCCGCCCTCATCGCCACCCTCTCCACCCTCTACGACCTCCCCGCACACGGCGTCACCACGTCCGATCTCTCTCGCATCGCTCGCCAGGGCAGTGGCTCGGCCTGCAGGTCGATGTTTGGCGGGTTCGTCTCGTGGGAGATGGGATCGCTCGCGAACGGCGAGGACTCGGTTGCGGTACTGGTCGCCGAGAAGGAGCACTGGCCCGAGATGCAGGCGCTCATTCTCGTCGTGTCGGACAAGAAGAAGGGAACTCCCTCGACCGCAGGCATGCAGCGCACCGTCGCCACGTCCGAGCTTCTCCGGCACCGCATCAAGCACGTCGTTCCCGCCCGCATGGCTGCGATGGAGACGGCGATTAAGGCGCGCGATTTCGACGCGTTCGCCAAGCACACGATGGCCGACTCGAACCAGTTCCACGCCGTCTGCCTCGACACGGAGCCCCCCATCTTCTACCTCAACGACGTTAGTCGCTCCATCATCGCCCTCGTCACCGAGTACAACCGTGCGTCTGTCGCCGCCTCGGGTCACGTGAAGGCAGCGTACACGTTCGACGCCGGACCCAACGCCGTCATCTACGCGCTCAAGGACGACGTCAAGCCCATCCTCGACCTCGTCCTCCGGTACTTTCCCCAGTCGACCCCCTTCCCCGACCCCTTTGGCCTCAAGCCCGACGCGACGACCCCGCTCGTCGAGGGATTCAACGCGGCCGTCATTCCCGTCTTTGCGGAGGGGAGCGTCTCGCGCATCATCCACACCGAAGTTGGAGATGGACCTCGCGTGCTGGCGAAGGAGGACAGCTTGTTGGGAGCCGATGGATTCCCCAAGTCGCTACTCAAGTCGCTCAAGCAGTAGACGGTGGGTGGGGATGCACCTGGCGGGGAGGAGAATTCGAGGGAGGGAGGGGGATGGCGAAGAGTCGTAGGGTCGGGAACGAGGGTCGAATGAAGGAGCGGAACGCGTTGAATAGAACCAAAAAGTAATCAAGTTCATTGAACGAACGAACGAGACCTCTCGAGAGCTTGCGAACGACAACGCGGCAACGATAAAACACCTCTCTAAGCTTCGTTGTCATCGTCCAGGAAGTCGCGATACACCTGGTTGTCGGTCTCCTCGACGAACGGGTACGACAGCACCTGCAGCCACTCATCGAACGCTTCCGACTCGGCCTTGGGCACCTGCATCCCGCACAAGATCTTGCCGACATCTGCGCGACCGGTCATCATCAGCTGGCGTTCTCCACGACGAGCGAAACAACGCACCTCCCCCCTGGTTCCGGTAATGGAAGAGCGAGATGTTGAACCTGGTTCCGACGCCCTCGAGGAACTTTCTCAACGCTCCCGGTCGCTCGGGGAACTCGAAGCGGAACATTCGCTCGTCGGGGACCTTGCTCCTCCCGCCACTGAGGTACCTCGCATGACTCTTGGCCATCTCGTTGTCCGAGATATCGAGCGGCTTCATGCCTCCGGCGGTGAGCTCGCCGAGGATGGTCGAGAGCTCTTCTTGTCGGAGTGCTTGAGGGGTGGGGAGGGGAGTCGAGGTGCCGTTGAGGGAGGCGCCGGGGAGGGCGGGGGAGGAGAGGTAAAAGGAGAGGAAGATGAAGGCGCGTGAGGTGGACGAGTAGCGGTAGACGAATTCGGTGACGGCGCGAGGGTGGATGATGGTGTGGAGAGCGAGGAATCTGCGCGAACAGCGGGTCAGCTCTTCTGACGGCGCGAAGACAGAGGAGGGGAGAACGCACGCGCCAGGTCGTTCGGGGATGATGACTCGGAGCATCGCTTCCTTGCCCTCGCCGACTTCTGCGCGATCGGCGATGAAGCGCAGACGACTGAAGTTGAGGTTGGCGCCGCTGACGGTGGCGACGAAGCGCTTTCCCTTGCCGATGAGGTTGTTCTGCTGGATGTACTTCTTCATCCCAGCGACAGCGAGAGCTCCAGACGGTTCCGGTACCGAACGAGTATCTGCGCGATTCGTCAGCTTCTCCCTCGCTCCGACGAAGAGGAACGAAGCGCACCCTCGAAGACGTCCTTGATCGCCGCGCACACCTCATCGTTGCTCACGAGCACGATCTCGTCGACCAACCCCGCGCATAGGCGGAACGTCTCCTCCCCAATCTGCCTCACCGCCGTCCCATCCGCAAACAAGCCGACCTCCTTGAGCGTAAGGCGCTGTCCCGCACGCAAGCTCTGGTTGAGCGCATCGGCGTCGTACGTCTCGACGCCAATAACCTTGACGAGAGGAGCGATCGCCTTGATGTACGTCAAGATGCCCGCCAGCAGTCCTCCTCCTCCCACGCAAACGAAGATGGCGTCCAGCGCCGCAGCGTCCGTCTGCCTCAGGATCTCCACCGCGACGGTTCCCTGTCCTGCGATGACATACGGGTCGTCGAACGGCGGAATGTTGGTGAGACCATGAAGCGTCGCCAGTCGTGCGCACTCGCGCTTCGCTTCGTCGAAATCGGATCCGAAAAGGACGACCTTGGCTCCGAGACGGTCGACGTTGAGGTACTTGATCGAGGGCGTGTTGAGGGGCATCACGATGGTGCAGGCGATTCCGAGCTCGTGGCCGGCCAGCGCGACGCCTTGGGCGTGGTTGCCTGCGGAGAAGGAGTTAGTGGGGGTTCGCGGCAGAACTGCGAAGTGGGGGTTCGCGGCAGAACTGCGAAGCTGAAGGCGGCTCCTCTCAAATCACTTCTTCTCGAACTTGAGACGCACAGAAGCTGGCCAACTACCCTGCCAGGCAATCGACTTCATCCCAGCAGCCCTGGATGGCAGGCAGGCTACCTTCGCAGCTTCCATCGGAATCCGCTGAGCGAGCGACGGCCTGGGAAAGACGAGGTGCGTCTTACAAAAGCCGTAGCTTTCCAGGACGGACGTGAATCCGCCTGTCCTGGCGAAACTCGAGAGAGTGGAGCGAAGCGGCCTGTCTCGAGACGACCCGCTCAAGCTTCCCATTCCGACCGAGTCGATGTTCCGATCAGGCATTCTTCCCGAATCCGTCCTCTACCTCGCTAGCCACTCCATAGCTGCACACTCGCAAGAGCAAGCACGCGGCCGCAGGGTGAGCTGGAAGATGCGAAGACGGGACGTGGGCTCGTCCAGTCTGGAGACGGGGCGAGGGCGCGGCGCCGACAGGTGAAGCTCTCCACGTAGGCGCACACCAAAGCCTTCAAAGGCTTCAGCGAGACGTCGAAGAGGAGCTCCGTCCCTGCGGCCGCACCCCCATTCCGTGCCCTTCTCTCCCTCGTTCGCCGTTCCTCCGCCTGCGCCCTACGCATCGCGCATGTGCAGCTCTCCCCGCCGTGTGCGCAGTACCTCTTGACGCAATCCAGCCGACCCCAGCCACTCACCAGCACTGCAAGCAATCACTCCCCTCCACCTCTCGTCCGCCGTCAACTGCTTCATCAAGTTGAACGCTCCCCGAATCTTGAAGCTAAAAAACGGGCGTAAGGTCCTCCCTCTTGAACAGCAGTTGAGATCCCAGCCGCGCGGAGAGCTGCGTTCGAACATCAGTCCGAGCTGTTCGGAAGAAGGATGAGTCGGAGAGCGTACTTGGACGGCGGGAGTGAGAGGGGTGCCTGCTGCTGGGAGGATCGAGTAGACTGAGGAGGTAAGGAGGAGAGGGAGGTAGTGGGGAGTTCCATCGGGTTGGAGGAGGTGAGCTGTTCGCGTCGGAGAGAGATGAGCTCGAGCGCGAGGTTGAGAGGACGAGAGAGCGTACGAGGAAGACGAGTAAAGAGGGAAGGGTTGGGCGCCACGACTGGCCTAGTAACAGGCCCTCCTGGCAGAAGAATCGTTGACATGGCTGAGGGAGAAGAAGGAAGGAAGAGGAGGAAGAGCCCGGCCAGCGAGAACGTCGGCCGCTTGAGAGCTTGAGCCCCGCTGCTCTTGCTCCCTCCCTCCATTTCCTTCCGCGCTCAGAAATGAGCCTCCCTTCCCAAATCTCAGCCGCCATCGCCTCAGCCCTCTCCGCCTCCCCGTCCATCCCTCAATCGCAGCGCCACGACGCCCACCTCTTCCTCTCCCAAGTCAAGGACGCCCACAGCGAGACCTGGCAAGCGTGCCTCGAGCTGTTCCTAGAAGAGGGGCCAGCAGGGAAGCGGTGGGGAGCAGAGGAGCGCATGTTTGGAGTCCAGGTCGTTGGTGAGAGGTGAGTCGTCCGACCAGGTTGAACGAGGTTTTTTTCGGTCCACCTGTCGCGTGGGGGTGCGGATGGGAGCGTTAGGGACAGCGTAGATGGTGCAGGAAGTCAGGGGAAGCTTGTCTGAGCTGAGCGAGTCCTCGTCGTCGCTCGACAATGGTCTTTGTTGGCCCACCGAGCATCTACCTCGCCAGCTATTCGAGCTCCTCCGGCTGGCTCAGAGCATCTACGACGCGCCAGATATCCACGTGGGTACAGTAGCATGGCTCTACGCGAGAGTGCCGTTGGATCGAAGGTGGACGGCGCGAGGGATTGAGAGGGCAAAGGTTGCGCGACAGGCATCGACGAGCTGAGCGGCTAGCTATGGCTTAGCTGCTGGCTACCGATACGTTGTGTGTGCGATCGCGCTCTTTTGCGACCACCTTAAGCTCTTGTCGTTTCTCAGGACGAGGAGCCACCTGCCTAAGCTGCTTTCAGAGCTTCTGGAGCTTTCCAGCGGGGTAGCAAGTCCACGCCGCCCAGACTACGCCAGCTGAGCCAGGCTACCAGAGTTTGAGCTTCAAATAGAGTATTGAGTCCCCGAGGGGCGTCTCAACCAACGTCGTGATGCGGCGCTGGAACACGCCGCTCCCTCGACTTCGTACTCTCCGAAGCCAAGGGGATGAGGTCTTCCCGATTCCCTGCATTCCATAGCTGGGAGGAATGTGGCAATCTTCCTGTAGCTGTGGGAGATGCGACGCATCCGCCACGGAGGTTGAGCAGCGAGCAGGCCTTGCGAAACCCTCCTTCCGTCCAGTTCGACTGGTCGCGAACCGGCTGCACATAAAATGGACATTTCTGGAAGACTTCGCTTCGGGTTGAAGACGTGTAGAATGGCCAGGCGAGGCAAGCGACCCCGCCTTCGATAGTCAAGCAGCGAGGTCTACTCGCTGCGAGACCTTTGATACGGGCGGGGAATTGGTCCTCAGCCACGCAAAGCCCCACTCGAAATCGTTCCCTGTGTCTCGCCGTACTGGTCTCTGTCCCTACTTACCAACACGTCTCTCCCTCTTGCTACTCGCTGACCCCTTCAATCCTCCGCAGTTTATCCAGCCTCGCTCCAGAAGCACTCGCCTTTGTGCAATCCTCCCTTTTCGATTACTTTGCGCGGGAATACGTCAATGGAGGTGCCGAAAACGGCGTCGTTTGTGCGTCCTTCACGCCCCTGCGCGATCTGAGCTGACGGTCCCCGATTTCGGCAGACCTCAAGAACGCCTCACTCCACTTGACGACTCTCCTCTTCCTCCGCGTTTACCCTACCGCCTGCCCGACCTTCTTCACCTCCTTCCTCTCTCTCCTCCGCACCTACCCTTCGACCGTCACCGTCCCCTCTCCCGCCCCTCTCAACCCTCAAACGACCGACCTCTTCCTCCGACTACTGCACGAGGTGGCCAGCGAAATCTCGGACGCCCAGCTACGGCTCAACAAGCCCGTCGTGCGGCTAACACGAGACTCGGAGCTCCGAGACGCCGTGCGGGAGGCAGACGCCCCGAAACTAGCGGAGGCGCTGTGGGAGATAGTGAGGGAGTCGTTGGATGGGATCGACAAGGTGGAGGACGGAAAGGTTGGATTGAAGGGAAAGGCGGCGCGAGAGATTGCAGAGATGGTGATTCGAGTTGTCGGAGACTACGTCTGTGCGTGCTTTCGCTCCTCCCTCGTCTATCAGAGGTGCTGATGCCTCCGCAACGCAGCTTGGATCGACATCAATCTCATGGTCACCCCTATGTCCATCCCCCTCCTCCTTCGCGCTCTCCACCTTCCCTCCCCCACCGACATCGGGATCCGAACCGCCACTGCCGACGCGCTCCTCGAAACCGTCACCAAAGGCATGCCCGCGGCCGACAAGCTTGCTCTCCTCAACGTCCTCGATATCGGTCAGGTCCTCGGCCGGCTCATTACGATCGGGCGCGAGGATGGCACCAAGCCGAGTGAGGAGGTGGAGCGGTTCCGTGAGAAGCTCGGAAAGCTCCTCAACGGCGTCGGGACTGAGCTTTGCAAGATCTGCGAGGACGCAAGTTTTTTTGCTGGCCCCGATTCGCCTTGCTGATCTCGACAGTGCAAACAGAACATCAACCCTCCCGAGACTCGCATCGCCGCTCTCGCCGTCGCCACCTCCCTCCTCGCCGTCGCCATCCGGTTTCTCGGCGACTCTTTCGACGACACCTCCGCCTCTGTCTTCGGCTTCGCCACCGCTCTTCTCTCCGTCTACAAGAAGGAGAAGAAGCGCGCTTCGGTCGACCCCAACGCCCGCCTCGACCCCGAGAAGCGCGCGTTCCTCACCGAGCTCCTCAAGGTCACGCTGCAGAAGATGGAGTACTCTGCCGACGCAGAGTGGTCGATGAGCATCGAGGGAGAAGAGGATGAGGACGCGTTGCTGTTTGCCGAGATGCGCAAGGTGCGTCGCTGCGGTTCAAGCTTGTGGGGGTTGAAAGCTGACCTGTGATCGCAGAATCTCCGTGTTATTGGCGACGCTATCGCTACGCTCGACCTGGAGCTTTACGCCGACGCTGTGCGGTCCATCGTCATTGCCACCATCGACGCCTACGAGACTGGAGGAGCCGTCGCTGCCTCGCTCTCCTGGCAGCGTCTCGAGCTCGCCATGTACCTTCTCTACGGATTTGGTGAGTCCCTTCTCTGGTCTCGTACCTGCTCTCGCTGATGCTACCGCGCAGGCCAAGCAGCGAGCGCGACTGGGCCGGGGGCCTTCGTACAAGTCCCCGTCGCCGAGCTTCAGAAGGGCAAGCGCGAGGCCGACTACCGCATCGACTACACGCGGTTCCCCCTCTCTCAGCTCGGCGAGATGATGCTCCGGGCCTGCCGCGCCAAGATCGTCGCCTACCCTCACGCAGCGGTATCGATGCAGTTCTTCGAGCTCGTCGTGCGGTACCACGACTTTTTCAAGCTCTGCCCCGAGTACATCTCCGAGATTCTGCCGAGCTTCCTCGACGAACAGTGCGTTATCTTTGGTCGCCCTCTTGGTGCGTTGCTGACGATCGCATTCACAGCGGCTTGCACCAGGACGACGAGGCGGTTCAGGCGCGCGTCTTCTACCTCTTCAGCCGGTTCATCTACCAGGCCAAGAACCTCGTTCAAGCTCAAGTCTCGGGCGAGCTCATCAGCAACATCCTGGGACGGATGCAGGTGCGTTGCTACTCTCTAGCCGCAGAAACTCAAGCGCTGATCCAGAGCTCTCGCACAGGATCTTCTCGACATCAAGGCCGAGCTCTCGACCCTCGAGCCTCCTACGAACGACGCCCTCACTAAGGCCGCCGGTACTCCCTCCTTCTTCGACTCGCAGCTTTACCTCTTCGAAGCTGTCGGCACCCTCATCTCGATCCTCAACCAAGTCTCCGACCAGCAAGTCTCCCTCCTCCGCGCCGTCCTCACGCCCCTCCCCGCCGGGCTCCAGGCGAATGTTCGGACGACGGCCACGACGCACGAAGACTTCACTGCGGTCCTGCAGGCTCATCACCTCATGATGGCGGCCGGGAACGTCGCGAAGGGCTTCCCTGATCTTTCGGCACGCTCTCCCACCGCCGTCGGGCAGTGGGTCGACGTGTTCAAGGAGGCGACTGAGTCCATCCTGATGGTCGCCAAGTCGATGGGAAGTTTCGTCGTTATTCGCGATGCGGTTCGTCTTCCTTCGAGCTGCCTTCGTACCTCCGTGCTGACGGACTTCGCAGGCTCGCTTCTCGTTCAATCGCATCGTCGCTACGACTGGCGAAGCCATTCTTCCCCTCATCCCTGCCCTTATCGACTGCCTCATCGGTCAAATCACCTTCCCCGAGCTCGCGGAGCTACTTGGCTTCCTCGGCCTCCTCAACGCCAAGTACAAGGTGCGTTCCGCCTTCCTACCGTCAACGACGAGGTTGCTGACTATCCGCCTCCCAGCTCGCCTTCGTGGAGATCCTCGACACTCTCCTGATGCCCGTCATCAACCGCGTCTTCTTCTTCCTCAAGCTCCCGGTCACCGGCACCGACGACACCGTTCAGCACTCCGTCCTCCGCCGCGCATACTTCTCCCTCCTCCTCTCCATCACCGGCGCGAACCTCCAGCAGGTCTTCTACTCGGACAGTGCGTCGTCTTGTGCTCGGCTCTCTCGACCTCGCTGACGTCCCATCGCAGAGAACAAGGAGCACCTCGAAAGCATCCTTCAGAGCGTCACGCACTACATTGCGAACGACTCGCTCGCCCCCGACCAGCGGTTCGGATTCATCGTCCTCAACAAGCTCCTCAACCTCTGGGTAACCCCCTTCCGCCCAGCGACGGCGCCCGCACCCGCTGTTCCCCTCCCTCCTTCGCCGATTCCTGGATTCGAGCAGTTCCTTTACAACAACGCCGTCAAGCTTTGCTTCGAGGTTCCTCTCAAGCCGAGCTTCGACTACAGTGATGCGCAGAGCTACCAGGTTTGTCGCGCGTTTGCTCGCTTGCTCGTCAACGATTGCTGATCGGATTGCCGCAGGTCATCGGGGAGATTGCCAACTTCCTCAAGGGCCTTCTGCAGAAGCGAGGCGTTGAGTTTGTCTCGTTCATGACCGACTCGCTCCTCCCTTCCATCCAATGCCCGCCCGACGCCGCGCAAGCCTTCATGACGGCTCTTCAAGAAGCTCCAGAGTGCGTTCTTTTCGGCGCTCCGTGTTTCATTACTGACCTTCGCGCCTTCGCAGCGGCAAGCAATTCAAGAAGTTCGCATCCGAGTGGCTTCGACAAAGTCGCGGCCCCGCCCAGTGATCCAGTGATCCTTCTCTCCGCCTCTCGCATCTCTTAGTCGACACTCTCAACCACAATACCACCCTCTGCATCTCAACATCGTCCTTAGCATCCTTACCCTCTCAAAACTGCCGACTCGCCGTCGCACCCTCTTTTGGAAATAAAGACAGGCCATGATACACCACCATTGCGAACCCACTGCGAGCAATCTGCTTCCGCAACACGCTCTCTCCTCTCGGTCCAGTATTCCCGGCGCGTTCACTCGTCCTCCTTCTTTCCTTCGAGGATCGCGCCCAAGACTGACGCCTCAACCGGCGGCACGCCCGACGTGAGCTGGAACGGTATCGACACGATGTAGCAATCCGTAAGGCCACTTAGCAGGCGAATCGATACCGTGATCGTGTACTGAGGAGCAGCGCGAGCTTGCGATGGGAAGGTGCGGCTGACCTCTCGCTCGACAGTTGGCTCTTGCAGCTCGGAATGAGGAAGTGCGAGGGCGTCCCGTCTTGTGAATCACGCATGTTGGCGGGCATTTGAATCTTCCCAGCTCCTGTGCGAGAGCGGGAGGCGAGAGGGACGACATCAAAGAGATTGGTGCGATTGAAGAACAAGAGACGAAAGACGACGCCTTCAATCTTGCGCGACCAGCTTGTCGCTCTCTCCTCCTCCTTCACCTGAGCTTCATGCGAGCGTGTGCGGATTCCAAGGGAGACACCCAGCTTGTCCAGCAATTCAGCAGGTGGGCCAACTTTTCGCTCGCTCGCTCGCTCTCTAGAGCGCGACAAATCTAAACGCTACATATCATGCTACTCCCCCTCTTTGACGGCGACCGCCTTCCTCTTCAGCACCTCTATCTCCATGAAATCCGCCGCAACGATCGCCTCGACCCCAGCAACCTCGCTCGCAAGCCTCTCAATCTCCCTCAACATCGCCCTCTTCTTCCCAACCCCCTCGCTCTCCCCCTCCTTCCACTCCCCGACATCCGGGTACTTGATACTAAGATGGTTCATCACCAACTTCTTCGCTCCGACCCTCTTCGCAAACTCCCCCGCCACCTCGGGCGTCGAATGCCCATGCTCCTTTGCTTTCTCCCGCACGCTCTCGACCGTAGCCCCCTTCGCAGGCGCCTGGCTCTCATCCAGCGTCGGGAGAAAGGCGTTCGTAGACTCATGAACGAGCAGATCCGCTCCTTGCGCCAATTCGGCGCACCCACTCGCGTCGTACGTATCCCCCAGCACGACGATCTTGCGCCCTGGCCCACCGAGAGGAGGGGGGTGGAGGATCGTTCCGTCGGGGAGGGTGAGGGGGAGGCGCTTGGAGGTGAGAGTGGATAGGAGAGAGAGCGGGTTGCGGATGCCTTGAGAGCGCAGGGCGGCGACGTTGGAGGGGGATTGGAGGTGCGGGAGGAGGGAGGGGAGGTCGAGGGGGAGGGGACGGGGGAGCTCGTGAAAGATGTATCCAAGGCAATTGACTGCGATGAGGTTTAGTTGAGTAGATGGGAGGAGGAAAAGGGACGGACTGGTGTGAAGGATTGGGCCGGCGCTGATTTGGATCCCTTCGCTCGTGACGAAATCTTTCCAGATGCCTGAGGATTGGCGGATGTTGGAGCCCGTTCGCTCGCTCTCATGCAGGTTCGTCGCCGTTTCTGCCTCTTCGCCGTCGAAGAGTAGCTCGTGGACGACGTACGGGCGCGTAAGGATCGATTGGGTGAGGCGGAGATTCATGCGAAGGAATTCTCGCAGGCCAGAGGGGCCGTAGATCTCTGTTGCGGGCTGTGATATAATCAGCAAGACTCAATTGGCGTAGAGCCAGGACGTACGGCGGTCGCGGGCTTCTTCGTGCGAGGATCGATCATTCCGGGGAGGACTCCGCCTTCTCCTGCGCTGATGGTGCAGAGCAGTCCAGCGAGACCGTTGATGTGATCACCTGTAATTCAGCGAAAAAATTAGAAGGAGCTGCGAAGGCCTGCAGTGGAGCAGCTTACCGTGCATATGCGTTACGAAGATCTTCGAGACGGCGCTCATCTTCAGGTTGCTCTTCATGAACTGATGCTGTGTTCCTTCGCCGACGTCCACGACCCAGCTGTATAACCAGCCGTCAGTTTTTTTGTTCGCCCACTACTGAAACGAAAGGCGCACATGCGAGAGTCCAGCTTGAGCGCGAGCGAGGAGACGTTGCGGCTTTCGCAAGGCCTTCCTGCGGCCGTTCCGAGAAACTACCAGCGTCTAGAGTCGGCACTTGGCCACGGACCGAGTGATTGCACTCACTGTGAGAGAGATATGGCCGGGCATAAGCGAGCGGCGGGGAGGTCGATGCTCTGGCGCAGGTGGAGAAGAGGAGAGTCGTGAGGTGGACGAGACACTACGCCGAACGATACGGGAACGTAGAGCGTGCTGTGGAGAGTATTGGCGAGTCGATCGAAGTGGTTGGAGGGAGTGGATCGGCGGGAGAACTGAACGAGCGAAGAGCATGCACCGTCGAATCGAGTCAAGCGAAGAAGGGCTGAGGCAGACCCAGGGCTGGCTCCTTGCCTTTTTTGAGCTTGGCCTGCGTTGCTCTCGGGCAGATACGAGCAGTCTTCTTCGAGGGGAGGTGGGGGAAGGAGAGGAAGAGCACCTCCACTCGAGATTGTTGTTGAGCGACTCGACGACGCCAACTCTCCGACTCCTCCCAACCACCTTCTCCGAGCGAACACCCGCCTACGAAGTCCTACACTCCTAACTACCGCCTGGACGACTACGCGTGAGCAGCAGCTTGCCCCAGAGCCGCCTGCATCGGTCAACACGGCAACGGGTCCACTCAGCAACTCCTCCTTCTCTCAGCGCGCACGCCTCTATCCAACGCTCGCCAATCTCTGCAGAAGGCTCTGAGCTATATCGGCTTGAAGGAGGAACTTTGTGGTAGACCTAGGCAGCCAGAGCTAGGTGAGTGCGTGCGGGCCTCTTCTTAGCTGCCGCGTGGTCGTCCTGCTCGACGCCGGAGCTCGACGCCTTCAAGGGCGAGAACAGCTGATGGATATTCAAAGCTCAGCGACTGGTGCAGCTCAGGCAGCTAGCTGCTCCGGTTGCGGCTTCCACGCTTCGCCTGCGCAACGCAGCTGGACGAGAGCTCCAGCGTGGTGCGGCAGGCCTACCTGGGGCTGAGCAAGACCCGAAGACGATCCTGAGCAACGCTGACTCTATTTCCAACCCTTCGTAGGCACCAGCTAGCCTTCGAGCGAGCGAGTCGCCTCGAACCCTCTACCCAGCCATGTCCCTCCGACCTCCTACCACCCCCCGCCAACCCTCCTCGCTCCCCACTCCGCGCCGTAAATCCATGGTCGGCCAGGCTCTTCTCCCTGGCTCCCTCCTCTTCCCTCGCTCGACCGACGAGCTCGACGCCCTCTCCGAAGCGATGCGCAAGAACAACCCGGCGCGGTACGACTCTCCCGACCCCTACGCACCAGGGCACAGTCGCGGGAGCTCCGACACACCCAGCCCGGTGACTGGTCTGCGCGAAGGGATCGGAGCGTCCGGAGCAGGCGCAGCTTCGCCGGTCGAGGAGAGGAAGAGGGCGGCGTTGCGTCGGCCCAGCATGATGAACCTTCGCGCTTCGATGGCGAAGAGCGTTTCAAGACCAGGCACTCCGTCGTCTGGAAGCACGCCGAGGACGCCGCAGCTCCCGGCGAGAAGCAAGACTCCCACCGGATTCGGGAGCTCCATCTCGAGCAGGGTCGCACCTGCAACGCCCAAGACGGCGCCACCTCCAAGAGCACCCAAGCTCGGGGTAGGAGATGTAGTGCTGCTGGAGGTGGGAGGAGCCGCGATGGAGGGGACAGTGAGATTCTTGGGCGAGGTGGACGGGAAGGAGGGCAACTGGGGTGGCGTCGAGCTGGACGAGGCGTGGACTGGGAAGGGGAAGAACGATGGTAGCGTCAAGGGGTGCGTCCGTTCGAGCTGAAGGTGCAGGTACAGCGACGGGAGCTAACGATTGCACGATTCGCAGAACGCAGTATTTCGCCTGCCCACCTCTCTGCGGCCTCTTCCTCCCCATCTCTAAAATCATGCTCAAACCCATGCCCCCTCCTGCACGACCCTCCTCCTCCATCGACGCCGCGTCTCGCATCACGGCCGGCTCCCGCGCGTCCAAGTACCTCGGCATGACCGCCAAAGAGCTCGCCAGCAGACGCCTCGCAACCTCCACCTCCTCGCCCTCGAAAACGACTCCCAAGCGCGCTGCAAGCCCCGAGAAGCTCGCACTAGGCAGCTCGACGCCTGCGTCCCTCTCCACCCCTCGTGCCGCTCGAGCTCCTCGACCCACCGGTACTCCCTCCTACGCCACTCCGCGCAAGTCTATCGCCACGCCACGCGCATCTCTTGGCGCATCACTCAAACGACCACCTTCCTCCCTCCGCAGTCACCCAACCGACGTCCCTCCCGTCCCCATCGCCTTCCAAGCTCGCAGCATGACTCCCTCTTCCATCTCTGGCCGAGGAACTCCTTCAATCTCTGGCCGCGGGACTCCATCCATCTCCGGCTGTGGGACTCCCTCCATTTCCAGCCGTCGGATGAGCATCGCGACCGACTCGTCGCTCATCAGTCGACCAGCGACGCCGAGTGCGCGGAGCATCTCGCGGCAGTCGTTCGCGTCGAGCATTTCGAGGCAGTCGCACAAGTCGTATGGCGACGAGGGAGAGGACTTGCGCAAGGCGTTGGAGGAGGCGAGGGAGGCGAGGAAGAAGGAGGGAGAGGTGCGGAGGTTGCTGGAGGGAAGCGAGCGGGTGGGGAGGGAGATGGAGGATAAACTGGGGGAAAGGGAGCACGAGCTCAAGGAGGTGCAGGAGAGGTTGGCGGGGTTGGAGCGGGAGAAGGAGAGGGAAAAGGAGAGGGAGCTCGAGCGCGTCGCAGGGATTGGAGATGCGGAGGGAGCGAAGGAGCGAGAGCAGTTGCGACTGAGGGAACTGGAGGACCGCGTCGAGGAGCTGGCGAGGAGCGAGGCGAGCGTCAAGACAGCGGCGGAGAAGCAGGCGCGCGAGTGGGAGAACAAGTTTGCGGCGCGGCAGAGCGAGCTCGAGGCCCTGAGGGAGCGGATGGCGCAGGCGACGAAGGAGGCGGACGAGGAGCGAGTCGACCTCAACTCTCAGATCGAAAAGCTACGCGCAGCTGGACAGGCGCTGTGCGAGACGTACGAGGATCGGGTCGCCGAAGCCGAGGATCGTCGCCTCGAGAGCGTCGAGCTCGTCGACTCGCTTTCGGCTCAGCTTGCTCGACTGCAGGCCGACCGCCCGGCGACTCCTCCTTCGCCTTCAATGCGCCTCCGGTCGTCGCACTCGTCGGCGCACACCTCCGCCGCGGACGTGATCGATGCGGAGAACGCGCTGGCCGACTTGGAGCACATGCGCAAGCAGATTGCGACGTTGGAGGAGCAGCTCGAGGAGACCAGGATGCATCTCGATTCAGAGGTCACCGACGCGCGGAGGAGGAGGCAGAAGAGCGGCGAGGTCGAGACGATCCTCAAGAAGGAGGTCAAGACGCTTCGCGAGACGATTGGTGCGCTCGTCTGTTCCTTCGTGCGTGTCGAGAGCTCGCTAACCGGCGTCTACTCCACCAGAACGATCTACTCAGGCCGAATTGCGAGCCGCCGCCCGTATCGAAGAGCTCGAGGAGGCCCTCATCGAGTCCCAGACGGCGTTGGAGAACGAACGGTCCGAGGTCGAAGGTCTCCGGCACGACGCCTCTGGTACCTCGAGCAACGAGCTCGCCGACGAGATCAAGCGCGCCAACAAGCAGCTCGCGACGCTCAAAGCCGAGCGCCAGGCCTCTCTACGCGAGCTCGAGGACGCTCGTCGGGAGGCTACGAGGAACGCCGACCTTGTCAACGAGCTTCGCGTGGACTTGCGCGCCGCCGAGAAGGAGATCGACAAGTACCACCGCTCTCCAGGACGCTCAGGCTCGATTACCAGCGAGTTGGACGCCTACACCGGCTCTCCCACCACCGGCGCTATCGAGGTCCGCACCGATCGGCTTTCGGTGCTCAGACTCAACGCCGCTACTCCCATTCAGCAGACCTCCCAGGACACGCCTTCATCGTTCTCGTCGCCTACGACACGTCGGGACTCGGCTACGAGCCTCTCGAGCAGGCGGTCTGCGTCGGGCAAGGACGAGCTCACTGCGATGCGCGAGCAGATCGTCGGGCTGAAGGTCATTATCGCGACGTTGACGGAGGAGAACCAGAAGATGATGGACCGCAACACGTCTCTTATGAGCGAGTCGCAGGAGCTCAAGTGCGTTCTGTCCTGTTCGACTAAGACTCGCCGCTGACTTTGATTCGCAGGGACGCTCAACGATCGCTCGAAGCTACCGTGAACAAGTGCGCTCAACTTTCTCAGTCTCGCTTACTCTCTGCTGACGTCTCTGTTCCGCAGCTTGATGGCCGAGATGGCTTCTAGATCGAACGTTCCCAGCGCTGTCGTCAACGAGCGCGCACAGCTCCTCGGCGCCGCCCCTCTCCAGCGCGAAATCGACGAGCTCAAGACGAAGCTCAAGGAGGCGGAGAAGCGTTCAGAACGCGAGATCAAGGCGCTCAACCAGGAGGTACGTCGCTGCGTCGAAAGGTCGCGAGAAGAAGGAGCTGACATGGCTTCTCGCAGGTCACCGAGCTCGAATCGCTCGTCGAATCCAAGATCTACCGCGAGGACGAACTCGAGTCGGAGCTGGAGAAGTACAAGAATCTTGCGGCGAAAGCGCCGGCTGCGCCGGCTGCGTCGAGCAAGACGAATGGCTCCACCGCGGTCGCCGACGACGTTTGCGACATGTGCGGTGAGTCGGGTCATGACCTCGACTCCTGCCCGATCTGTACGTCTTCTTCTCGCGCTCTAAGACTCGCTATTCACCTTCCTCTCCGCAGTCGGGAACTTGGCGGCGAGCCCGACGAAGGGGAAGAAGTCGCCGGTCTCGATTCCGCAGAACGGAGCCGACTTCTGTGACGATTGCGAGGTGAGCTCGCGTTCTCTGGCTACCAGAGCATCGTACTGATTAGCTCACCGCGTACAGGAGTACGGCCACTCGCTCGAAGATTGCCCCCTCGCCAACGAGATCTTTTAGATTCCCTCGACGTCGTTCGATACACCACCCCTCGCATCTTCCTTCGACTTTCGCTCCCTCCTCCCTTTAATCGAAGTTTGTGTAGTAATCTCCTGCATTTGTGACCACCATTTCGGAATTGGCTCTGCTGGTGCAGCGACTCGGGCTCTCGTTGTTGGTCTCGAGCGTTAAGCGACGCGCTCGCGACCCGAGCAACATCGCCTTTCTTCTCTTCTCTCTCGAACCGTGGCAGCGACTTTATCTCTGCGTCTAATCCCAGTGCGTTTATTGCGCCGCGACTCCCTGTATCCGAATATCGTGTCCATCCGTCGAAGACTCCGCCGACAGCCTGCAAGTAACGACACTGCGCGCATTCGTCAGCCACCGCTCTCCTCTGCTCGAAACCGACTCACTGATCCCCATGCGGCAGGTCCATTCCCACCACCGCCCACCTGCGCCCGCATCAGCCAATCGCGACTTCGAAGAGCGAAAAACACGCACAGCGAACTCCCAATCGGATCATGCTTGTACGCATCAACCATGCTCACCTTCCCCACATTCCCATCAATCCAGCACCCCATCCTCCCCGGTGCGATCGCATGCCCCACGCCATTCGAGCTCCACACGAACAACCCCACGCGCGTCCCAACGAAAGGGAACGAGATGAGCGCGCCGACTTCGTTGGATTGGTAAGCTGATTTTCCGTTCCATTCGATGATGGACCAGGAGGAGGAAGTGGTTGATGCGATTGGGAGGAGGGGGTGAGTTTTCGAGGAGGCGAAATCGCATGAGGGAGTGACGGGTGGCGGGACGGAGGGATTCGTGTACTGCTTTCCCATCGTCAGCTCGCGCGCAGGGAGAGAAAAGAAGGACGTACGGTGTCCCAGAGGAAGATGGCGGGGACTTTACCGAGGATATCGTGCCCTGGCCAGATGCCGACGCGTGCGTGAGGAGGATAGGAAAGACGTCGTTGGGCTTCGCACGTCTGTTCGCGCATGTACAGCGTGAGCATATCCCCTAGTGCTTTGTGCGAATTAGCAGAGATGTGTCGCTGGTGCCGAATCGCGTTAGTGAGGTTTCTGGAGGAGGGGAGGACGGACGAACGAGGTCGGTTCCTCCGGCGTCGTCGGCGGCGAAGAAGTTGGCGGTTTGGTCGCGGTGGAGGATGAGGTGGGGGAGGAGGAAGTTACGGATGGAGATGACGGGGACGTCAAAGAACTCTGACATGACTCTGCGCATGTTTTCGGGTTAGCAGCGAGACGAGGGAGGGCGAGCGGGCGACGAGTGAGGTGTAGGCTGGGGCCGCAACGGAGGTAGGAAAGCACGCACAGTGATGATACGAGTCCTCGTGCTAGGTCTGGGAAGGCCAGCGCGAATACTGAAGCGCGAATGACGGCAGGTTCTTGGGGGAGGTTGAGGAGAAGGCGGAAGAGGGTATCGTCGGCCTTGTACGTCGCGTCGGTAGCTTCGTTGTTGATGTCCTGCGTTCCAGGCATCAGTACGGCCAGCGAGACGCTGGGGAGAACGTACGAGCTCTACGATGTACATGTCCAGATCGGTCGGCAATACCGTGTGGAAGCTGGAGGGCAACAAGCGTCAGCGAGCCATTCTCAACGCGCCGCTACTACACGCCGATCTCATCTCTGAGCTGGCACTCACCAGTAGCCATAGAACTCGCCTGAAAACGCGCGCCATCAGCTGCCTCTCCCCTCCCAGACGAGAAGCCGCGACTCACTATTCATCCCCGCCGAGCTCTCATCAAACCTCTTGACCTGCCCCGGAAACAACTGCAACATCCCCTCCAAGAAGTGATCATGGTACGTCGGCTTCCCCCTCAATCCGTGCCCCTGCGTGACGCTAGCCCCAATCACTCCAATCGTAATCTCCTCTCCCCTCAGCCCCTTCTCGAGCATCTTGCGCACGCGGTACCCACTCCCCTCGTACGCCCTACTAAGCCTAATATTGTCGATCCCGTACGAGCAGAGCGGGTCCGAGGGGTCGAGGATACAAGGCTCGCAGGAGGTGGTAGGGGAGATGGAGAGGGTTGGGACGGGCGGGGGGGAGGAATGAAAGTAGAGGAGGACGAGGGCGTTGAGGATTATGAGAGCGATCAGGGAGAGGGGGAGCTGGCGTGGTGCCATCTTGGCCGCGTACTGGTCGTGTGTTGGCGCTGGGAGAGGCGCGTTGAGAGGAGCGGGGGAGGGACGCGGGCGGGGCGGGTGGAGGGGAGGTGTTCCCTCAGCTGTGGCGCGGTGCTGTGCCGAGCTGGGCTGAGCTGAGTCTGAGGGGAGGAGAGAGACACTTAGGGCCCTTCCGGATCAGGTTCAACAGGCCAATTCCGCGATAATCACTTTTTCTCATCTCATTGAGTGAACATCCTTAGCAGAATGAACAGCGACAGAAGTGAGAACGAGTCGAGAGAAAGCACCTCGGAGTTGGATCGAGGAGAGAGGACTCCGCACACGCTCAGGCCTCGCGCGTTCGGAGTCCGGAAGCAGCGAGATCGTGTCCTGAGACCTCTTCAGAGCGATGTCGACGTCGCTAGCAACGATTCGCTCTCTTCGAAATAGCTCATCAGGTTTCCAGCATGAGCCACTTCCAAGAGACGGGGTGAACCGACCCAAGCAGTCGAGACCAGCAAGGCGCAAGTATTCAATTCCATCAGCGAGCCTACTACAGCTTCGCGCCGAGCTTCTTGAACGTAGGCGGCTTCTTCGTTGCGAATCTGCGTTCAGCCACTGATCAGCTTCGTGCGTCGCAGGATCGGGGAACGAGTGGACGTACGCCTGGAACGCAGCGGGCAGGTCGTCGGCTTGGAGCATAGCCTGCGTCCTCGTGAGTCAGTTCTGATCGTGGAGAACGAGGGG
The DNA here is from genome assembly GCA_002917775.1 of Glaciozyma antarctica PI12. NCBI lineage: Eukaryota > Fungi > Basidiomycota > Microbotryomycetes > Kriegeriales > Camptobasidiaceae > Glaciozyma > Glaciozyma antarctica. The sequence goes on from KZ627158.1 coordinate 27,705, forward strand.
GGAAAAGAGTGTACCATGTTCCTGCGAAAATCCTCGTTAGAAAGCGAGAGAGAGAAGGATGAGAGAGAGGGCTCACCAAATCTTGGTGTACTGCAGTCCCTCCTCGACGCCATGATCACGCGAATAGTTGAGCAGGTGCTTAGTCCCGAGCGTCGCAATCGGGCTTTTCGCTGTCACCACAACCACATCAGCTCCTCTCAACTACGTAGCGAAAGCGCACTCACAAGCAATGACCTTGGCCAACTCCAAACTCGCAGCAAGGACTCCCTCCATCCCACCCGCAACGACCTTGGAAACCAATCCCAACTGGAGAGCTTCAGTGGTACCAAAGTTGCGAGCGGAGAGAGCGAGTTCGCGCATGAGGGAGTCGTTGCCGATCTTGTTGGGGAGGCGCTGGAGGGATCCAACGTCTGCAGCGAGTCCGACGTCGACTTCCTTTCGTCAGGTGCGTGGTTAGCTCTTTCATTCGTTCACACGAATCGACAGAAAGACGCACTTTGATAGAGAAGGTGCTCCCCTCCGCCGCGTACCTGATATCGCACGCCGAGGTGATATCGATCCCTGCTCCCAAGCACATTCCATGCACGGCCGCGATCACAGGTTTATCACACCTCTCAATCGCTGACACGGCATCCTGCAACTCGCCGATGTGCTGTCGCTCCTCATCAGCTCCTTCCTCCACCAGCTGAGGATGAGACGAACCTCGCGAAGAACAAGCGCCGTACGCCCTGGATCCGTTCCACTCATGTGTGCGATACTGCTCTCCCTACTCGCACGCATCAGCCTCCCTCCCCGCGCTGCTCAAAGGAAGAACGCACGTGAGATCCAACCCCGCCGTGAACATCTTGACGAGCCCGCTGGCGAGCACGACGACGCGGACTTCCGGGTCGACGGAAGCGACGTCAAAGTGGGCGCCGAGCTCGAACCAGAGGGTGTTGTTGAAGGCGTTGACGGGGGACCGCTGCATGGAGAGGAGGAGGACGTAAGGGGATGGGAAGGAGGCGGCGATGTGCTGGGTTGGGTAGGTGGCGGGAGTGGTAGGGGTCATGCTGGGCTGTGCTTGCTGTGGTCGTTGAACTGGCTGAAGGGGCGAGGTGACGGGAGAAGGGAGAGAAGGGAGGAGGGCCAGCTCGGGTACTTGGCACTCTGAGCCGGCCCAGAGTTGTTTGTTTACTCTCGACTTTCCTGAAGCTCTTTCAGCCGTTCTGAATCGTCGGACAAACGAGTAATATAGGGAGTATCAACAGCGAAGAAGTCTCTCAGCTCCCAAGCGATCCCCCCCCCGCCCCCTCGGACCTCCTCACTCGTCGCTCTCGCCCCTTAGCTCCTGTCGCCGAGCAACCCTCAGCACCTCATACCCCGTAGCTGCCACCCCAACCCCCCTCTCCTCGCACGCATCCAAAACCAAAACAATCCCCGTTCCCCCATCCTCCCCCTCCCCGTCCCACGCAACAGCAAACACCATGTCCCGCAACTGGTCCGCCTTGTTCGAAAGAACGTAGTCGAGGAGAGCGGCAGAGGGGATGGCGTAGGTCGATAAATCGAGAGAGTGGAGAGAGGGAGGCCAGGAGATGGCGCACGCTTCGGCGAGCGAGGGAGAGGGGTCGGCGACGTCGACCCGGTTCACGAGGCAGAGGTGGCGGAGGGAGGTGCAGTCCGAGAGAGGAAGAGGGTTTCGAGGGCCGGAGCCGAGAGGGCGACGAATGGTGAGGTCGTGGAGGGAGGTGAAGGCTGCGAAATCAATGTCGGCCGACGCGGGGGATTCCTGGAGTTCGAGCGTGCGGAGGGTCGAGGTCGAAGAGGCGAGGAGGAAAGCGAGTTTGGCGCGCGAGGCGTGAGTGATGCCGAGGGAGAGGAGGTGGAATGTCGGTGGCGAGCCGAGGAAGTGGAACGATTCCGAATGAGTTTAGAAGCCGAGATCCTTAAGTTGGTCCTGCGAGCGCAACAGGTCGCCAATCTCGTCCTTCCATTCTCCTTCCATGCTCCCGTCGAGCACTTGCAGCTTTCGTAGCTTCGTCCCGCATGCCGCCAATGCCGCAGACGCCGCCCGAAGTTCAGCGCCGTCCAACCCGCGAAGCGCAAGGCTGCTGAGACGCGGACAGATCCGCAACAGCGTGCCGAGGATCACAGGAGGAGTTTCGACTGCCGAAAAGTTCGAGTACCCTGTCCAGTAGTGGAGTCTGACCTCCTGAACCTCGTTGTCGAGATGTGGGTAGAGTACCAGCGATCGCAAGAGGTCTCCCGCATCGTTCTCCAACCGGTGGCCCTCAGGAACGTTCGCCGAGTCGACCTCGATGCGCTCTCGACGTCCATGATTGTTCCGTTCCCTCGGCTCAAAGCAAATGTCGAGCGAGCGGTACAGGGTGGCTCGCGCCGGTCCGAGAAAGCTTCGCGAGACGAGGCAGCAGGCGCAAAGGTCATGGAGTCCGAAGCTCCTCCGGAAGAGCATGTCGAGGATAAGGTAGGAGAATATGTCCGCGAGGATTTCGGTAGGAAAGACGGGGAGGGACATGGCGGAGGAGCGGCGAGTGTCGATGAGAAGGTGGTTCGCGGGGAGGACCGGGGTGAAAAGTAGTAGGTCCGCTATCTCGTGGAACGTGAGGACGCCTGCTGTGCAGGGGAACATCATCAGCGCACGGCTTTGGGAGCACCGGTGCGGAAGGTCGAAGGCCGGCGGGGAGAGCAACCCGCCCAGGTCGCCTCCTTGGTTCCCTCGGGCGCCGCAGCGTCTAGAGTCCAGCTCCAGAGTCAGCCCACCCTCGCAGAGTGCAGAGACCTCTTTGGCTTGAAGCGTAGCTCCGATTCAGCTGCCCTCCTCCTCTCGTGCTCCCCCGCGCGATCCTTTCCCACGCCCCTTCCTCCAGTTTCGCCAGGTCCTCAACGTACCTCTGAGTTGTTCTAGGCCACGAAGCACTCCGTTTCCGTAGCTGGGAGCGCTCGCGAAGGTGGAAAGCCCCGCCAAGTTCGCGAGAGTGAGGGAGGTCGGTCGAGCGGTCGAGCTGCGGGGGGGCCTGAGCGAGCGCGAGGGGTAGCGGAACGACTGAGCAGAGCTAAGTCGTAGAGCTCCGATTGCTCCGGAGGTGGTAGCGAGTGCGCGGGTTGGCGGAGCGATGTGGCAGAGCATAAGAGGCGAATGGGTCGACGTCCGCCTCTTGTTCATCGACGCTCATCTCGCTCGCTGCTCTCTGCTCGTTCCTGCTCCCAGAAGAGTAACTGTAAGGGCTGAGCCCTTAATCTACGCCGTTGGAGCGTTCCTACCGACCCCTCCACGCTACCGGAGCTCCGTTCCTGCTTTCAAGTGGTGTGCAAGTGGTCGCGCTGGCGGCGCGTACGAAGGTGAGTCCTTCGATCGCCCGAGTCCTAGGCACAGCTAAGCAATCGCTCTCCCAGACCACCGACGAGCTGGCGAACGGCCGACACTCACGCGCAATCCATCCTCCCCGAGTGCGCTCCTTTGAGACCCGCGCAGGAAGGAAGCTGACCACCGCTCGCCTTTCTATAGCAATGCTTCACGCCAGTACTTCCTCCCACCTTCCTACCCTTCCCCTCCTCGGCCCTCTGCTCTCAGACGAACCCCTCCTCACGCTCCCTCCCGAACTCCTCGCCATGATCTTCGAGCAGCATCTCCTCGCCTCCCCGACACAGAAAGATCTCGCCAGCCTCGCCGTCGTCTCTCGTACCTGGCTGGAGGCGGCTAGGGACGCCCTCTACGGTCGTCTAGACGTCTACGTCTACCTGAATTTCCTGAGCTCCTACGACACTCGCACTGGCGCGACCGACTTTGACGGCCTGAAGCTTGCTCGAACGCTCGACGAGACCGGTTTCCTCGTCGGTTTGCTCTCTGGCCTTCCCCAACTCGAGCAGCTCTCCCTCAAGTTCTGCCAGGACGTCTCGGATTGGGACTTACCCCTTCCACCCTTTTCCCTCAAGTCGTTAGACATTGGAAGCGGGCAGCCCGAGCGGTTTTGGTGGCTGTTAGGATCGTCGACGGAGACACTTGAAGACGTTAGGATGGACGCCCACACAACACTTGCCGTCTTCGACATGTCGCCCTTCGTTCGCCTCTCGTCTCTCACTGTCATGTTGCGCGACGACGAGCCGGGGCCGACCGATGCCTTCGAGATCATGCGGCTCAACGCATGCTTGTCGCTCCGCACTCTCTCCTACACCATCGTCGACGACAACTACCGCAACTTCCTCCCTATCTTCCCCCTCCATCTCCGCCCTCCCTCCCTCGAAGCCCTCCGCCTCGACATCCCCTTTTTCGATCCGACCTCCGTCATCACCACATCCACTCGCAGCTCGCAGCGACGCTCAAGGAGCTCACGCTCCGCGGTCGAGGGAAGCAGTGGACGCTTGGGAATGTGGAGGAAAGTAGGATGCCGTGCGGCGCGCGGGGGATCGTCTTCAAACCTCTCGACTCGCTGTGGGAGTGGCCGGACCTGATCTCGAGAGCCCTTTCGGAGACGACGTGTTCTTTGATGACTAGGATGTGGATGGGAATAGTACGTGGCGGCGGGGATGTAGATAAATGGGAGGAGGAGGAGAACGTAGAGCAAAGCAGCTCTGTAAGCGAGTCAAACGAGAGCGAGAGAGCGAGAGAGCGAAGTCCCGGGCAGCACTGGCAGTACGGCGGGGTGAAAGAAAGCTGAGCCTGCCAGCGTTACACACTCTGGAAAGCTTGTTGAGCACCTGCACGCACTACTGGACGGACGAAAGCCGCAGGCGAGAGTCGCTTCGCGAGAATCGGCCCCTCCAGCGCACAGTGCTCTCTTCTGCTCCCCCGAGGTGTTTGCTACGCTCTCGTCTGGCAAAACGGCAGCCAGAAGCTCGACAAAAGCTCAACGTATTCAGCGAGGAGAAAAGCGGGTGGATGAAGCAGTCCACCTCGCTCGGCGCTTCGCACGAAACTCGACGACAGCTCTCGCTTCCGCAGCTCTTCTTCTCGCTCGAAAAAGCGGCATAACGCCCTTGTTCCATATCTATCCTCCACCCTTTTCGGGTCCCCATCCTCACGAAATCTACCTCGCTCCGCCGATCTACTTGTCCTTCTCCGTCTCCCCGACCCCGACCTCGACCTTCTTTCGGCCTTGGCTATCTTCCTCGGCGAATTTCCCCTCAGAAGCGTCGATGACCTGCGCGATCCCCCTCCGATTGAGCCACGTCTCCTCGGGGATGACAAAGTACGAAATGACGGCCATAACGGTCTGGTGTCTGCGTTAGCCCTACGCAAGAGAGGGCGAGAGGAGGACGTACGACGGCGAAGAAGATGACGCAGCTAAAGTTGAAGGTCTGGGGAGTGACCGGGAACACGTCTGCGCTGCGTTAGGACTCGCTTGCGAGCAGTTCGAGAGGCAGGACCTACAAGGCGAGAAGAGGACGCAGAGAACGAAAGCTGTGCGAGGAGTCAGCGCCGTTCGTGCGAGAGAGGGAGAGGAGGAGCGCACTGTTCCAGATGGCCGCGACGATGCAGAACGGGACTGAGAAGCGTCCGTTGCTCCATTTGGCGTTGGCGAAATCTCCGCGCGTAAAGATGAGGCGAAGGACGGGAATGAGAGCATCTGCAGACGTGATCAGCTTCGCTCGCTCCTTCACGAGAAAGTGAACGTACAGGCCGCAATAGTCGGCACTCCGCCGCACGAAATGAGCGAAAGGAAGGCGACGTTACTCGGCAAGATCGTGCACAGCAAAACAGCCGCGACCTGCACGTCATCAGTTCCGCTCCAATCTCAGTACAAAGTAGGAGGGAACTCACGATACCGATGAAGATGACGGCGTTCCTGGGCTGCCCGTTGTGGTCGACCTTTCCGATCCAGTTCGACCCCGGGAGGATTCCGTCGCGCGCGATAGCGGAGACAAGGCGCGAAGCAGCCACGATAGCAATACTCATGTTCTGTGCGCGAGACGAGTCAGCAAGAACCACGTGCGAAGAAGGACTGGAGGCGCACGATGAAGAGCCCGATAATGGAAATGACGGTCATGAATAATCCTCCGGCGTGGCCGAGCGCAAGGTCGTAGATGAGGACGAACGGCTGAGGAGCGGCGAGGGTGAACAGGGTGTCCAAGCTCGGGGAGCAGAAGAGGAGGAGGATGAGGAGGGGCTGGCGCGAGTGAGAAGGTCAGCTGGCGTGCACGAGGGACCGCGAGAGAAGCGACTCACAAAGCCCATAACTGCGCTGACGGCGCAAGACCAGAAGACGCCCCTCGCAGCAGCCTTGGAAGCATTCTTCGTCTCCTCGGCAATGTGACCCGCGGCGTCGAATCCGGTAAGGACGTACGCAGTAGACAAAAACGATAGCGTCCAGTTCCATCCCTCAGACTGTGGAGAAGCGGGGTTAGCTTGCGAACGTGCGGCTCGAAAGGGACGTACGGCGCCGGTACCATTGAACTTCTGCGTGAAGACCCATTTGGCGCTCTGGAATCCGTACGTCTTCGAGACGCCAATAGGCAGCCAGATGACGAGAAGGAGGTAGTCCAGAGTCATGATGATGAGCGAGACCTTGAAGATCCATGCGAGTTTGGCGGCTGGGATGCAAAAATCAGTATTCACACTCGAGCCGAAGTAGCGAAAGGAACGCACGCGACATGCAGTTCGACAGGATGGCGAAGAAGAGGCACACTTCGGAGCAAATCCACACGACAGCGCGAAACTTGATGTTGGTGTATTCGACGCCGTCGGGGAAGAACGTCTCGAAAACGACGAGCTCGCTCATCATGAAGTTGACGGTCGCTTGCGCGGTCGAAGCCACAAAGGATGTCCAGGCGCAAACGACCCACCACGCGACGAGGACGCCGAAGAAGCGACCGTACTTCTTTCCAGCAGCAGCGGCGGCCCAGAGATCTGTAACGGGCGTTAGCTCGCGAACCAGAAAGGTGCGAACGGGACTCACAGATCGAGCCCGAGAGAGGAATCGAGGAGCAGATCTCGGCGAGGGAGGCGGCCGTAATAGACATGCAGATGGCAGTGATGATCCAGGAGCTCCACAACGCAGCAGGTCCTGCCGTACGGGTATCATCAGCTGGGAATGAAGGCGGCGGCGACGCAGGACTAACCTCCGCTGTAAATTCCGGTCGAGAACAAGATCTTGATGCCTCCGACAAAGTAGAGTCCTCCGAAAGCCGATTGGAAGCTCTCAAACTGTCCCCAGGAGCGGTGGAGGGTCTGCGATGGGGAGCAGAAGGTCAGCTCGGGTTCCTCCCTAATCCCCCCAGCACCAAATTCTCCCTCCTCCCACAGTCACACAACGGAACGTAACGCACCTGCTTGTAGCCCAGTGCATTCTTCATTCCCCAGAGATCGGGTCAGCTCATCCCTCTCTCGAAACACAACCATCGCAGCACTATCCCTTCGCGCCCATTACGGCTGATCAGGTTCGGACGGTTTGATCTCAGCACCTCGAGCTTCTCCACCTGCACTCTTGCGAGACGCGGGCGGAAGAAGTAAACGAGGGCACCCGTAGTGCGGCGGCGATGCACGCGGTAGTCTCCCTTTCTCTCGTCGCTCGTGTCCACACAGGACTCGATGCGACAAGAAGAGTGGGAGAGCTGCCGGTGTAGTAGCGCGATAAACACAAGGTACGTTACCTCTGAGGATCGAGGGGGTGAAGGCTGATTGCGGTTGGGCGGAGAGGACGCTGCTGCGGTTTATCGGTGCGGAGTCCTCACGAGCTGAGCCTCGTCATCGTAGGAAGCGGCGTCTTCGTTCTTGCTGTCCATTCTTGTAGTTGCGGGGCGGGGGGAGGGAGAGAGGAGAGAGAAAGATGAAAAGGGGCAGGGGCCCGAGCCCCAACGAGATCGAGATTTGGGGGGGCAACCTCCGCGGAGAGGGTTGGCCCTCTCGGCAGGCGAGATCTTTTTCCTCCCCTCCGCCCTCCTCTCGGCTCAAGAAGGGGGTTTGCTCCTCACTCGAATTCGTATGCTCTTCCATTTTTCTCTCGCTCGAGAGCAAGACGCTGGAAAGCGAGCGACGAGCTGAGCTGGTTCGCCTTCGCAAGCTCTCCCAGACACGTTCCGATTTCGCTCTCCCTCTGACTGCAATTGTGCGTGGTGAGTTCACCATTCCCTCGTTCACTCTACGCGCAAGTTGCGTTGCTCACAGCTCTGCGAGCGCAGTCACTGATTCCCCGGGCGCGAAGCCACTTCTTCCGTCCGTCGCAGTCTCGCTCCGGAGACCCTGAGGAGGCTCGCTGATTATTTGCCCTCGCAGAGCGCGGGAGCCAGATCAATTTGGCGAGAACAAGAGCCTGATCTCGCAGGATGCGGTGATTCGCGAACATCCCTGATCCGGCGGCGCTCCGGTGTGGTCTTCGAGCTGCGTTGCATTCCTCCCAACTCCTCCCGCCAAGTTACAGCTCTCAACTCCACCGGCGTACGTTTCTTCTTCCTCCCGAGACGCTCTTCAATTATGGAGAACTGCTACTAGCCGCGAAGGCGCTTCGCAGCTTCGATCAAACGAAGCTAATTCTTCGACTCCTGAGCTTGCTTGACCTTCACCCGCTGCCGCTCCTCCCTCTCTCTCTCCCTCTGCACCACCATGCCCTTCATTGAGCTACCTTCGCGGCGCCTCCGTATCTTCTACGTTGCCAACCCAGTCGACCCCACCGCGCTCTCGATCACTGCTCTCTCCCCGCCCGAGTCTGGGGCTCTATTTCCAGGCCGACCAGTCCTCGTCATGCTGCATTCTGGGGGAAGTTCTCTCGCATGTTTTGGTGCCCAGGTGAGTAGCCGTGTTTGACGTTCGGGGAAGCTTCTGACGCCGTTCAGTTTTCGGATCCGAGGTTGCGAAATGCTTTCAACCTCATCGCTTTCGACACCCGGCTTCACGGACGAACAACTGGACAAGACGTGCCTTCTCATACAATTGAGGTGAGATGCACGGCCAAAAGCTGTATTCCCAGCTGACGAAACGGCGTTGCCAGGAGAACACGGAGGAGCTTCTCGAAGCGCTCGTAAAGTCCTCTTTCGCGTTGCTGCTCCAGGTTCTGATGTTCAGCGCTCCAGGACCACCTCAATCTTTTATCCTATTCACTTTTCGGCGAGGGTGCCAACGGCTGCAACGGGGCGGCCTGGATAGCAATCAAGAGGCCTGCAAAGGTCTATTCGGATCTCGCGTCGATTCCGAATTTTGGCTAATTCCTTCTTTGCAGGTCGTCAGTCTAGTCCTAGCTTCACCATGCTGGATGAACGAGTGCGTCTCTACCTCCACCCTCGCTTACTGCTGAATGCCTCCCCTCAGTCCACCAGAAATTGTCGAACCCTACCTCGCTCTCCCCGAGTGGATCTGTGCCAATAAAGAGGGGAACGGAGATGGTTCTGGCGAACTTCCTGATGAGGCAGTCGGTGCGATAGAGGACTACTTTGTTGGCGGTCAAGAGCGATGCAGGGAGCAACGGATCTCGCACGCCGCCGCACTGCAATTTCGCTGTGAGTCCTCTCGCTCGCTCGCTTCTCCATCGACTGATTTTTCTTCTTTCTAAAAAGACGGCAAGGGTCATTCTTCACACGACGTGAGACACCTTCTCCGCTGGGGATCTCACCGGGTTCGTATTCCGCAGGAGCAGCTCGCCTCGATCACCGCACCTGTCCTCCTGCTTCAAGGCTCGGTGGATATGATCGTTTCTCCTCTCGCAGCTGTAAAAGAATGGCAGCGGGACCTAACACAAGGTAAGCTGCTTGAGTCGGACTTTCTCTTTGCGCACTCATCACCTCGCTTCGACAGTTCCTGGAGGAGCGGAGCTTCATCAAATTTCTGGTGCACCGCATTTGCTTCCATGGACAGATGCGGTGCGTCTTATTCTCGCCATTGTTATACAATGCTGAACCCGAAAACGCAGAACGTCGTCAATCGAATAGTGCTGGCGTTTGTTGCGAAGAGCGACGCGGAGCGAAAGCTTTGACGGGGAGGGCAGCCTGGACTTGCAAGGTACATACCGTAATAGACTCGCAGTTCAAGCATATGATATGTTTTCAGTTGTTCGAGAAAGGAGGGCCCGGGTAGCGACGGTAGAATCGAACGCAAGGTAGCTCTCAAAGGCGAGCGAGCTGGTATCGAGCTTCCTTCCTTCCAGCGCGTGGAGAAGCTCTTTCAAATTGATTTCTCTGGTGCTTTCCGCCATCGCAATCTCGAAGCACTGGCAGTCGTGGTTACTAATTCGGGAGGACCTGAGAGGACTCTTTCCCTTCTCCCTCTCGCAGCAAGCTTCAGCTGCGTTCTGTACAGCTCCTTCCGTTCAAGCTAAGTAGATTTTAGAACTACGAAAATCCTCCTGTGCAGCAGCACGAGCAACAACACCTAGAGAGACGAAGTCAATCGCGACGAGCGCGCGCGTCTCGGCGTGTCGACTTTGGGCCTTTGGCTCACGCGACTTGGCTCCTCCAATCGCCCTCTCGACCCTCTCTTCGACCAGACGACTCTTCAAGGCCTTGCCGACGAACTCAGCCAGCACCAGCCATGGCGTCGCAGTACGGTGAGCAGCCTCCCCCGCCTTGCCACGCGCGGTGCTAAACCGTCCCCCATCCGCAGACAACTGGAACAAGAACAACGAGTCGGAGGACGAAGACGAGATCGACGAAGAGGTGAGTACTCCCTCCACTCCTCCTGAAGGCTCTCCTCACCCCGGCGGGAGCAGTACTACAACAACAAGGAAGCGATCCTCTTCTTCATCGAATCCACCCCGACCATGCTCGACCCCGAGTTCGGCACGCTCTCGCCGCTTGGGACCCAGCTTCGCAGCACGCAGGGAGCCAAGGATACGCACGCGAGAAGCAAGCTCGAGGTGTGCCTGCGGTGCGCGTACGCGATGATGAAGCGCAAGGTCATCAGCGCGCCCAAGGACAGTATCGGGATCGTGATCTTCAACACGGTGAGCCTTCATTCTCCTTAGGGCAACAGCAGGCAGGAGTGGGGAGCGACGAGGGAGGGGAGGCAGCACGGCTGGCGGGGTTGGAGCAGCTGAGGGCGCCAGCTGACGACCGCTTTGTTCAGGCGGAAACTCAGATCGTCGAGGACGCGATTATCAAGAACTGCCAGCTCGTCCAGGACCTTCAAGTTACTACCGCCGAGTCCATTAGAGCGCTGCGGGACCTCCTCGCTGGTGCGCACACTCACCCGTCCACACCTCCTACCGAAGCTCACAGCACTCGCAGAGCTCGACGAGAACCCCTCGCTGCTGCAGGAGAAGTACGCGCCCAACAAGCAGCAGAACAAAATCTCCGAAGCCTTCACCGTTGCCAGCACGCTCTTCCTCGCTCGGTGCGTCTTCCCCCCTCGTAAGACTCCCAGCAGCTCACCACCCCTCACAGAGTTCCTAAACAGTCGGGCAAGCGCATCTTCCTCATCACGGACAACGACAACCCGCTCGAGGATAGCGAACAGCTGAACCTAGCGGCAAGGTCCAGGTTCAAGGTGCGTTCCACCTCGCTCGTTTCTCGCCCTTCCTCACGCGTGCCCGGTCTCGCGTCTCGCAGGATTTCCTGACCAACGGATACACTTTCGAGCCGTTCTTCATTCCTCCGACTCCTGATCGCGACTTTAACCTCGAAAAGTTCTACACCGTGCGTGCGACCGTCTCCCACTTCCTCCCTCCTGCTAACACCCGCGCAGACGCTCATCATGGGAGCTGATGGCGACGAGGAAGATGAAGAAGCTCTCCCTCCGACCGTGCATGGAGACTTGAGCGCGTCGATGGACAACTTGGTCGCAACCTTGCGGACGAAGGAGGCGACGAAGCGGACCGCGTTCTCAGTCCCGTTCCACTTGGCCGGCGCCTTTACGATCTGGGTCAATGGGCTCGTCTGGCCCTTTCTCATTCGTCGCGCGAGCTGACCTGGACGACGTGCAGGTACAACTTGATCGGAGAGGAGAAGAAGCGGCCTCCGGTTAAGGTCGATCTCCACAGTGGCGACGGAGAGGAGGTCGTTTCGAAGACCACGTACACGGATACCGTACGTCCTTTGATTCGTATAACGAGTGGGGTTGAGCTAACACGCCATCTTGCAGGGTCATGGCGCCTCGCTCAACCCGAAGACGGACATCAAGAAGTACTTTCAGGTCGGCAAGGACAAGTACGAGGAAGGAATCAAGGCGACCAGGGTTTTCTTCGACGAGAACGACGTACGGAAGGTCAAGGTCAGCTGGATGGTCTCGCCCGCGTTGGTCGTGAGCTAATCTCCTTCTCGAGGCTGTCGGTCGCTCCGCAGGTTCGCCCGCCGCCCGCATTATCTGTTCCTCCTCGCTAACGGCCACACAGGCATCAAGTTGCTTGGCTTTAAGCCCCGCAAGCAGTACCTCAAGTTCAACGAGACTATCCGCCACAGCTACTTCATCTTCCCGAACGAGGACGTTCGTCCTATTCCTCTGCCCTTTCTCGCGCTTCATCTGACGTCCGGACAGATGTACACGGGCAGCACGCGAACCTTTACCTCTGCGACCTCTGCGACCATGGTCGCCAAAGACGTCGTCGGCCTTGCCTCGTTCCTCTCTCGAGCGAAGTCGCGCCCTCAGATCGTCCTTCTCCTGCCTCAGGTTCGTCCCATACTTCCTCGCGCGCCGAGTAGCCTCTGATCTCGCTTACAGGAGGAGGAGCTCAGTGAGCAGGGGCATCAGATTACTCCTCCAGGAATCCACCTCTGCCAACTCCCCTTCGCCGACGACGTGCGCCCTCATGGAATCGAGTCGACTCTCAGCGTCGTCGCTGTCGCTCCTACGCTTGAAAAAAAACGCGTCGGAGCTCAAACGCTGATGCCGCCGGTACGCTTTGCTCGCAGACCCGGACGTCGACATGGAGGATGACTTGCCCGAGCAGCCTGCGATCGACACGGTGAAGGAGATCATCAGGAACCTCAACACGCTGTACGACCCCGACAGGAATCCTAATCCTGGTGCATTCTCTCTCGACTCGTGCACCTGCTCGGAGCTGACGCCGTTCTGTTCGCGCAGCCCTCAACTACTTCTACGAGGCGAGTGTTTCGCCGCAGAGTGTACGCGCTATCGCTGACCACCCTTCCGCCGCAGGCTCTTGCTTCTATCGCTCTCGACGAGCCGATTCCTGAGCCCGAGGATACGACGATTCCGAAGTACGAGACGATCAACCAGGTACGTTGCGCCCGCCGCCTCGCAGTATCTCCCTGACTCCCTCCCAGCGCGTCGGCGACTCGATCAGCGACCTCAAGAAACTCGTCAAGGAGGACGCCGTCGACCCCAGCGCTCAAGCCGTCTCGAAGCAGAAACGACCCAAAGCGACTCCGCCGCCCGAGTCCGCCGAAGCGATCATCGATTTTGCGCAGGACCTGAGAAGCCGCGACGGGAAGATGAAGGTCAACGACCTCAAGGAGGGACTCAAGCTTATGAATGAGAAAACGGCGGGCGTCAAGGCGGATTTGTTGGAGAGGGCGATTGGGGCGCTGAGGAGGAGGGGGGTCTGGGAGGAGTACGGGCAGGAGGAGGAGGAGGAGGAGGAGGAGGAAGAGAAGCCGAAGAAGAAGAAGAAGAAGGTCAAGGTGCAGTAGGAGGACGAGGAGGAGAGGGCAGCGATGTTGGATTTTGGGAGCGACGATGGGAGAGATGCGTGAGGTGGTCGTCGAGGTGTGGCCTTATTGTTCTAGTACTTAATCGTTTTGCAAAACTTTAGTGATGTTCTCTCGGGCTGCACGGCTTCGTCGTTCTGCTCGACGTACGCTGGAGACCCCGTCGCTACGCCCTCGCTCCTCGAATTGGCTGCTCACCGCCGAGGATACTTCTGCTGGTGCTCTCTCGCCGCCGGTACTCTTATAAACACCCCCAATCTGCAATATCTCCACGTATCTACCCCTCTCATCCGCCGGCACGCTGAACAGTCACCTCAACTTCAAACCTTTCCCTCCGTAATACTCTTCGTAACGAACGCGAGCAGCATCCGATTGACCACGTTCTGCAGTCGTACGCATCAGCAAAGAGCGAAGTCTGAAGACGAAGTACGTACGGAGTCTGTCCACGAGAGCAAATGCGGCGCATCGGTGATCTGGCGAAGGTCGGCGCCTCCAGGAACTATTCGCTCGAGAGTAAGGACGGCAGAAGCGAAAAAAAAAAACGTCAGCGACTGACCTCCAGTGAGGCACGCCTTCCATTCCTCGACGGCGGCAAGAGGAGAAGCGATCGTGTCGGCGGAGCCTTGGAGGAGCAGGACGGGAACGACGATGGTAGCGAGCTGCTCTTGAGGAATGCGGTTGCGGTGAGATCCCCAGCGCATGATATGGCGAGCATCGTGAGAGGGATGTCCCGCACCATCTGCGTAAACGGCTCAGCGAGGGTCAAGAAAGCGAGAGAGAGGGACTCACACCGGACCTTGAGCGCCGCGACGTGCGAAACCCTTCGCTCCTGCACTCGATCCTGCACGCCTACGAAGTAATCTTCGAGCGCGGTAATCGCCTCCTCGGGAACGTCCCCCGTTCCATCCCCGTTCCCATCCTTGTTGACGCAAACCCAATCGGGCATGATGATAAAGCTCTCGATAAGCTCCGGCGGACTGAAGAGGCACGAGGTTAGCTGCGCGCCGGAAACTGGACGCAATAGACGTACTCGACCATCCAACAGGGAGAGGCGAGGGTCGCACAGACCACCTGCGAAGAGATCTCAGCTCGGGAGCGACCGTGCGAGGAGGATGCGGGCTGACCTTCGCAGGCCTCTTGATGGCTATCCACGCTGCCGCATTAGATCCGCTGGCTCCTTCCCCGAAGACTGAATATGAAGAAAGGTTGAGAGAGTCCTGTGCCGAGCTCGTTAGCGAGGACTGAAGCTAAGCTCAAGCTCAAGGAAGAACGTACGAGCGCCTCAATTAGCTCGTCCGCGTTGTCCTACCATATTTCCCAAGATCCGTAAGCTAGCAGTCCCTTCCAGCAGTCCCTCCACGAACCTCAATCGTGTGGGAAGGCACGTCCCCGCCTGCTGTACGCCCGTGGAGGCGCGTGTCGAACGCGATGAGATTGAAGGCGTCCCGCAAGCGTGGATCCAAGAACTGGTAGTCATCAGCGCCCGTGCTCGTCTGCCCATACGCGCACTCACCTGGGCGGCAAAGCAGGCCAGGGAGCTCGACGCGGAGTGGAGCATGACGAGCGTTGGGCGGCCATGAACGAGCGGCCCGGATTCTGGCGCAGGGAGCTGGATGGACAGCGCCGTAGGGTCGACCGGGTTGACGACGTAGAACATCTTCAGCCCCCGTGAGGGCAGCTCGACGAACGGCATGGCGGAGGAGGAGGAGGAGAGAGAGAGAGCCTGGCGGGTCGATCCTGTCGATCAATTCAGGAGTCCAAGTGGCTTTTCTCGAATTTGTGTGGCTTTTCTGTGGTGTGCTCTGTGCCTGAGGTTGGCCTTTGAAACGATAGGAACAGCGGGAGAGAAACAGACCGAAGAAAGCAGGAGAGGCCGCTTCAGCTCCTCTCTTGCTGCACCCCCCACCTCCCCCGACATGGTATCTCAATCCAAGCTGGCTCGACAGGCTAGCCTGTTCACCTCGGTCAAGGAGACGTTCCTCACCATCGACAACGCCAAAACGGTACGCTCGAAACGCGCTCGGCCTTCCCACCGCGATCCCTGACCTTGGTCCTCTCCATCGCCGTCGTGCAGGTCGTCTTCTGGTGCGCTACGGTACTGAATCGGATACAGGGAGAGGAGCTGACCCTGGCGTGTGCTTGATTGCAGGTATCTCGTGCAATACTGGGCCCTCAAACTACTTAGGCATGTGAGAGCGACCGGGCTCACCGCGACTGTCCACGAGGCCTACCTGGCTTTGGTGAAGGTGCGTTCCTTCGACTGGCGTGCTTGGAAGAGGCGACAGGTGGACCGGAACCGGAGGGAGGACGAAGCTGACCCATCTCGCTGCAGCGCGTCTTCAAGGTGATTCTCCTCGTGCCGTCTGCACGCCGCAAGGTCGCAGGGGAGCTCGACAAGGCCACCCTAGAGCTTGAAGCCAAGGTAGGATCGCCGCTTGCTCTTCCCGAACCTCCACTAACGCCTCCACAGCTCGCTCCGAAGCACCCCTCCGTCTCCCAGCAACTTACCCTTCCTACGACCGGCCTCACCTCTGACGAAGTCACCGCGGTTCTCACGGCGCACAGCGAGCTCCCCAACACGCGTTGGGAGGAAGGGAGGGTCAGCGGAGCGGTGTATCACGGTATGGAGAAGATGTGGCAAGATCTGGAAGGAGGCATTCGGCATGTTCGAGGTGTCGAACCCGCTGCACGCGGACGTGTTCCCTGGTGCGTTCGCAGGATAGGCTCGAGGGGAAGGAAGCTGACCTGGATTATTGGGCGAAGGCGTGAGGAAGATGGACGCAGAGGTCGTCTCGATGTGCCTCGCTCTGTTCAACTCTCCCCTCCCGACCTCTGCGATCGACCAGAACGGAGGAGCAGGAACTACCACCTCGGGCGGGACCGAGTCGATTCTCATGGCCTGCAAGGCGTACCGCGACCGTGCTGCCGCTGAGTACGGCATCACCGAGCCTGAGATGTGCGTCTTTCGCTCGTCGCTGATCCAGGCGCGAACTTACGCTCTAGGACAGGATCATTCCCATCTCTGCGCACGCGGCTTTTGACAAGGCGGCCAAGTACTTTAAGATCAAGATCCACCACATCCCAGTCGATCCCATCACGCGCAAGGTCGACATCAAGAAGGTCAAGCGCGCGATCAACCCCAACACAGTCATGCTCGTGGGCAGCGCTCCCAACTTCCCTGACGGCATTATCGATGGTGCGTTCTTTCATATCTCCCCTCGTCGCAGAACTGACGCCGTGTCCCCAGATATTACGGCCCTCTCGAAGCTTGCGATCAAGTACAAGATTGGCCTGCACGTCGACTGCTGCCTCGGCTCCTTCCTCGTTCCCTTCCTCGAGCGCGCTGGCTACGCCTTCGAGCCTTTCGACTTCCGCGTCCCAGGCGTGACGTCCATCTCCTGCGACACGCACAAGTGTTCGTCCCTCCCTCCTCTTCCGTCTTTTTCGCAAGACTAACGCTGCGAGTGAGGTAGACGGTTTTGCGCCTAAGGGAAGCTCGGTCATCATGTACCGCTCCAAGGCGATTCGCAAGTACCAATATTCAGTGATTACGACATGGCCCGGCGGCGTCTACGCCTCTCCCTCCATGGCCGGCTCTCGGTACGTCCTCTCTCCCATCTGAATGACCTTTGCTGACCCCTCTATAGTCCCGGAGCTCTCATCGCCGGCGCCTGGGCGTCGATGGTGCACATGGGAGAATCAGGCTACACCGCTTCGTGCCGCGAGATCGTTGGCGCCGCAAAGCGTATCGCGCTCGGGATCCGCAAGGATTTCCCAGAGTTGTACATCCTCGGAGATCCGCTCGTCAGCGTCGTGGCGTTTGGCAGCAAGTCGTTGGCGGTCTACGAGGTGGGAGATCGGATGAGCAAGGCGGGGTGGCATTGTGCGTTCGTTTCGTTTCGAGTGCATGCGAGTGCTGATGGGCTGAGACGCAGTGAACGCGTTGCAAAACCCTCCGGCGTTGCATATTGCTTGCACCAAGTTGACGGTCCCCGTCGTCGACGAGTTCCTGAGGGACCTGAGGATCGCAGTCGACGGTGCCAAGTCGAAGGTTGGCGGGGGAGATGGCTCGATGGTGATGATTTGTACGTCGTTCTCTCTCTCTCTGGGGTACTGGAAGCTTGCTGATCGAGCGGCGTAGACGGACTTGGATCGTCGAGCGCGGTCGGCCCTGGGCTCGTCGAGGAGATGAGCAGTCGCTGTACGTTCTTTTCGCTTCTTCCCTTTTTAGATACTGTCGCTGACTGCTCACCTCTTCTAGACATGGATGTGGTGAGTTCCTCTCGCCGTTGTTACCTCGGCAGGATCCTCGCTGATCGCGTCTCTCGCAGCTTTACGCTTAGAAGTCGTTCCTGTTCCGTCCGCTGTTCCCTGTACCCCTCTGGAATCTACTCCCTCGTTCGTTCGCAAACACCGTACGGGGCTTCAGCTCGTCGTCGTTCAAGAATTAAAACCACACCCACTCAGTCAGAAATTAAATTGCGCCCTTGCCTTCTCCTCGTCGCGTTGCTGCTCTCCTCCTCTCTCCTCCGCTCCCAACTCTCTAAGATGGCTTCCACTCACACCGAATCAAGCCTCAAGGCGCTCACAGTTTCCAAGCTCAAGGTACGGCCTTCCCCCTCCGTTGCCCGCACTCTCGCTGACCTCACGCTCCTTACTCCAGGAACTCCTCGCCAAAGCGTCCCTCCCCCAGTCAGGGAAGAAGGACGAGCTCATCGCGCGTCTCCTCGAGACCCCTTCCTCCCTCGAGACCGACTCTCCCGCTCCCGAGACCGCCCCCGCCGCCGAGGAGTCCACTCCCGCCGCCGACGTCGTCGCTGCCCCCGCCGCGCCCGCTGCAGTGGAAGAGGTCGCCGCGCCTGCAGTAGTGGCGTCTACGGAGGAGGAGAAGAAGGCGGAGGCGGAGGCGGAGGAGGCGAAGCGCAAGGCGCGCAGCGAGCGGTTTGGCGTGACGGAGATGAAGGGCGGTGACGAGGCGCTCAACAAGCGTGCGGAGCGATTTGGGCTCAAGAAGGATGACAAGGCTGAGCAGGCTGTGGAGAAGGTGCGTTTCCCTCCTAGGGGCGAGAGCGCGATGGGCGTTGCTGGCGGACGCGACGGATTGCTGATCTCCTCCTCTCTCCCAGTCTCTCGCGGCTCTCGACCGACCTCTGGGCGAGCGAAAGCCTCGCGCTACCCCCGCTGCTGTAGCCACCGCCGCTTCAGCCGCTGCCGTCCCCGCCGCCACAAAAGCTGCCCCAGCAGCCGTCGTCAAGGATCCCGAGCTCGCAAAGAAGATCGAGGAGGAGGAGGAGCGCAAGAGGAAGCGTGCGGCGAGGTTCGCACCAGCGGAGGAGGTGAGTCAAGTTTGCTGCGAGATTGAGAGGGAGCGGGAAGCTGAGACGGCGTTCGTTCGTGCAGCCCAAGCCCAAGGAGGCGAAGGTCGATGTATGATTTGCTCCCCCTGTTCTGGACGACCTTGTGTAGCCGCCATACGTACTGAAAAGGTGATTGATTTGACGACATGACGGAGCTGCTGGGGGATGCGCGAGAGGACTCGCCGACTGTCCACCTTCGACTTGCTTCCGAACTCTGCTCTCGCCTCCCGGCCCCAACACCGCCAGCACATCCACTCTCCTCTCGCAAAACTGAACGCGAACGCTCATTGCATGAACAACTCCTCTCACTTCTTCCCCTTCGTCGGCGGTCCCGTCTTCTTGCCCTTCCCAGGCTGCGTCGACCTCTTGACCCTCTTCGCCTTCTGATCCCTGCGCGCGTACAAAGGCATCAGCAAACGCTCAATCCCTCACCAAGCGAACCGCGCACCTATCCTTCCGAATCTGATCCGCACTCTTGAGTCCTCCAGGCGCCGCTCCCGCCCTCGCAGGCTTGCCGACGGTCCTCCCCTCCTTCTTCTCCTTGTCGCTCTTCGGCACGCCCGCCTTGTGCCTGTACTTTTTCTCCCCAACGCCGAGCACCGTCTTGCCCTTGAGCTCCGCCTCTCCATTCTTCGGCACGCTAAGGCGGTTCTTCCTCCTCCACTCGTCGAACACGCCGCTTTTGAACGACGCAGGAAGCTTCTGTCCCGATTCCGATCGAACGAGCATCTTGTTGTCGGCGCCGACGCCGTCGCCCTTGATGAACTTCTTCGTTCGGCGATCCCAGCGGAGCGAGGAGGCGCGTTGGAGGAGGGCGTCGGCGGGAGTTCCTTCCGTGTCGCCGCGGCCTGCGATGTCGTACGTTGCTTGAGCGGCTTGCGAGACAAACGAATCGCCGGCGGTGAGAGAGTATCTGTGAGAGAGGCGTTAGTGGGGAGGAGAGGGGGAGCGAGACGAGCGAAACGTACCCTCGTTCGGTGTCGGCTCCCTCCTGCTCGTAGTTGAGGTAGAACTGAGGATCCTGGAAGCTCGCGCCAGCACCCGTAGCGCGCTTCCTCTTCCTCGGCGCACCAAAGACCGCCTGCGCCGCGCGGAAAAGCCATCAGCTCCCGCTCGACCCCGAAACGACGAACGAGAAACGCACCTCAACCTCCTCATCGTCGGCATCGTCGACCGCCATCTTGGGCCTCTTGAGCGCCGCCTGCTCCATCTTCTCGTCGTCGTCGTCAGGCCTCTCGGGCATCTCCTCCTCGGTCATCCGCCTCGGCCATCGCGCGCGCATGCTCACTCTTCCCCATCGCCTTCCTTCTATCCCTCATCAACTGCGCCGCGGGCGTCTTCCCCCTCGTACCAATCTCAAACACCGTCTCGGCGGGTCTGAACGCGTTGACGATCGCCATGAGGTCGGCGCGCTTGACTTCGCTCTTAGCGTCCGATCCGCTGATGGCGACGTACGGCGCAAAGACGGGATGAACTCCCTCGGTCTCTCCCGCGTTCGCAGCGAGGCCTTTGCCCTTACGCTGAAGCTCCTTGGCGCGTCGGTACGATTCCGGACTCGCTTTCGAGATTCCGCGCTCATACATACGTTGACCCCGACGAGCGACGTTGCCGAGGATATCGATGTTCTCGTGGTGCGACATCATCGAGCGGTACGTCTCGAGGTCGAGGTGCGGGGCGGTACCGAGGAGGAGTTACTCGAGGACGAGTTGCTCCGAGTAGTCGACGTCCTGCGCGTCCTCGATTCCGAGAGGGCACGTCTTGACCGGTCGACCGAGGAAGAGTTCAAGGTCGAGGAGGTGGGGAAGCTCTGCGGCCGTGACGAACGTGTAGGCCCATCCCTTGCGCCCTGCACGAGCGGTACGACCGACTCGATGGACGAACGCACGCGCGCCGTTGGGGAAGTC
Organism: Glaciozyma antarctica PI12; assembly: GCA_002917775.1. Taxonomy (NCBI): domain Eukaryota; kingdom Fungi; phylum Basidiomycota; class Microbotryomycetes; order Kriegeriales; family Camptobasidiaceae; genus Glaciozyma; species Glaciozyma antarctica. Next base: position 48,490 of record KZ627158.1, read on the forward strand.
GTAGTTTACGACGTTCTCGACGCCGGGAATATCGATTCCGCGCGCGGCGAGGTCGGTGACGACGAGGATGGAGGTGCGACCGGCGCGGAAGCGGGCGAGGTGGAGACGACGGGCGGTTTGGTCCATCGATCCGTAGATGGGGGAGACGGCGTAGCCCGACTGAGCGAGGAGGGCGGCGATGTACTCGACGTGGTGCTTGGTTGAGACGAAGACGAGCGTTTGGTGAGCGGTGGGGTCGACCTCGTCCTTCTTGCTCTCGTCGTCGTCGTCCTTGTCGTCCCCCCTCTTGCGCTTCTTCCCTCCGCTCTTTCCCTTGCCCTTCCACGCAGTTCGTCCTCGACTCTCGTCGTCCGCCTCATCCTCGATGTACTCGTCCTTGAGCGCGCGCTGAGAATCCGTCATAAGCGGGACCATGATGACCTCGCGAAGGACCGAAAGGAGGAGCGCCTCCTTCTCGCTCCCCTTGACGGAGAGGTACGCCATCTGCAGCTCTTTGGAGATCTTGCTGTCGACGTCAAGACGAATGAGCTTGGGGTTCTGAAGACCGGCTTTGGCGAAGCCGACGAGGGTCGAGGGCAGGGTGGCGGAGAAGAGGAGAGTTTGGCGCGTCGGGGGCATGCGGTGGAGGATCTCGTGGAGCTGTTCGGCGAATCCGAGTTCGAAGAGGCGATCGGCTTCGTCGAAAACGCAGTACTGGATCGCGCGAAGGTCGAGCGACATCTCGACGATGAGATGGAGGAGTCGTCCAGGAGTGGCGATGATTCTGCGCATCATACATCAGTGCCTGGCTGCACTAGAGGAAAGAGAACGGAACGTACACGTCGGGGTTTCCTGCCATCATGTTGAACTGGTCGTCCATTCCCTCTCCTCCAACAACCATCGCCCATCGTAGCTGCTCTCCCTCTCCCTTCAACCCCCTCGCCAAATCCTTTCCAACCTTGAGCACCTGCAACGCGAGCTCACGCGTTGGCACGAGCACGAGTCCTCGCGCTCCGTACGTCGTCGAATGGCTCATGAGCTGGGCGAGGAGGGGAAGGAGGTAGCAGAGCGTCTTGCCCGATCCCGTTCGCGCCATACAGAGGTGATCCCTCGCGACGACCATCTTGCGTCCCGCTACGATCGTCTCCGTGCTGCCGAGGATACTGGGGAGCGCCATACGTTGAATCGGGGTGGGAGTCGTGAATCCGCGTTGGAGGAGGGCTTTGAGGAGGGAAGGAGGGAGACCGAGCGCCTGGAAGGATCCTCCGCCGGTGAGACCCTTGGTCGTCTTGAGATCCTTGCGGCCCTTGACGACGGCGTTGCCCTCGGCGAGGTTGCGAGCGCGGGAGAGGGAGGGGATGGAATCGAAGATGGTGTCCTCTTCGGCATCGGAGAAGACTTCGGGGGCACCGAAGGGAGAGTCGGTGGTGGAAACTTTGGAAGTGGAGGCGGCACCGCGCTTGGTGCGAGTAGGAGGGAGGAGGGACGAGGTGATGTCGACGTCCGAGTCGGAATCCATCGTGGAGGAGCTGGGAGAGAGGGCGTCAGCTCGAGTTTGGGTGCGATTCTGGCGCCTGTTTGGCTGAGCTTGAAGCAGCTTAACATCCTCCTCTCCAGCCAGCAGGCCAGGCTGGCGAAGCTCCAGCCCGACTCCTGAAGTGCTGGCGAGTCTTCAGCTGCCTCTGACCTCCCCTCCCTCGCTCGCCCAGCACCTTCCCTGAGGATCCAGAGACTTGACTCCTCCTCCAGCAGTCTTAGTCACCTCCCCCTACCCACAGCCTCTCGCTCCCCACCGTTAGCTGCCCCTCTTCCCTCCAGCTCCCCTCCTGCTCCGCGAAGCTCCCTCTCCCGTCTAGGATCCCACTCCTTGGCGGGTGCACGTGCGTAGACGTTTGAGACTCACCTGGTGGTGTGGACGGCTGGGTACGACCTTGGTGTTGTCGACTGAGGAGCGAGTCCTTCGGGGAGAAATTTGGTTTGGCTTGGTCTGGCCGTGGGAACTCTCGCTGCCGAACCTTCCCCCCAAGAAACGACCAGCGCGCGCCCAAAAACGACCTCCGGGGCGAAACTTTCGTTTCCAGTCTTTTGAGGGGGAGTTCGAGGATCTGCTACCACAGCTGAGCAGAGCTGAGAAGGGATGCGAAGCAATTTGAAGGAAATACGAGGAAAGACGAGGCAATCCGATGCTCTCGACTTCTCCAGACGCCCACATCGCGCACGCCTCTTCCGCCTTTTCTCTCCACTTCAGTAACCTGCGCGTTCCGCCAGCGTCTTACCCAGCCGTATTCCAGTTCCAGGCTCTCTTTCGCAGACTCTCTCCGTTGTGGTCCGTGGAAGACTCAGGCAAATCAGGGCAAGTCCATTACCGCTCGCCTACAACCCACGATCCCACTACTCTCCCACCCCCCTGCAAAATCACNCCNCCNCCCCCAATCNCGAACCCTTTTTTGAAGGGGGNCAAACCAANAAAA
>KZ627158.1:51242-80744 GCA_002917775.1 Glaciozyma antarctica PI12
AATGGCGATGTACTCGACGCCGTGCTCGTCGAGGATCTCGAGGACTGCGCGCTCGATGGGTCCTCCCGATGCCGCTCCGTGAATGCCGAAGCCGCCTTGCCCGCCCTTGTAGTCCTTTCCGAAGACGATGATCTTCGGGAGATCGAAGCTGTTGGCGATATCTTTGAAGGAGACCTGCTGCAGCTCAAGCTGGGGTCGAGACTTGGTCGGCGATGGCGGCGCGTTGCTGGAGCAAGTGACGTCGCTGCGTTGGCATGATCAGCGCAAGTCCGAGCTCTAGTTATTAGAAGCTCACTGTCGGTGCCGGAGAATGAAGGAGCGTCGTCCTGAGTTGGTGCGGAGATTCGAGAGGAGGATGCGGAGGGAGGACGGGCGGCAGCTGGCGTACTATCGACGGAATGGGCGGGAGAGGTCGACGAGGAAGTCGCGGGCGAGCTGAGAGGAGGAGCAGAGTTCCCGTTCGGTTCTGTAGAAAAGCAGAGAATGAGCGTCGTCCCCTCTTCCGAAGTCCGCAAGCTCACCAAATAACCACCCCGCAACGTCAAGCACCTCCCGAGCGATCTGTTTGCCGAAAGCGGCTCGCTTGCGTTGAAGAGCGGCGACGCGAGCGCGCTCCTTCCTCGTGAGCCTGAAGTAGCCCTGGAGCTCCCTCACTCCTCGCCCGACCTCCGCCTGCATCGCCGCTTGACGGGCTCTGCTTCGTGCATAGACGCGCTGGACTTGTCGGTCGAGCTCATGAAGTCCTTGACGCCTGACGAGGACGCGACGCTCGACTCCGTTCCCCGCAGCGTCGCAGGTCTTGACGCGCCCTGCGATCGGGCAGACTTGTCCTCGATCCAAGGAGAGGATAGAGCTGAGTGCGACGGAGTGCGCGATGTCGCTAGAAGAGTGAGGGAGGCGGTCTTGAGCGGCAAAGTCGTCCAGCTTGAGTGTCGGCAGGGCGTCCTCGAGCGGCGTCACCTTCGACCGGTCCCGGAACTCCCTGAACGAAGTCGACGCTCCTCCGAGCTTCTCGAGGGCCTCGACGAAGGAGTCCAGTTGACCGGCATGGAGCCTCGCCCGAGCTCCCTCGACGACCTGCTCCGCGACGCGCGACCTCGAGAAGTCCTTCACCTCGACGGGTAGGCCTCCCTTGGTAAACCCGCTACGCTTGACCGACTGAATCTTCTCCATCGGGCGCTTCTCGAACCGATCTCCGGACGCCGTTCGTTGCGCTCCTTGTCCCGGCGTCGATTCGGCGATCCTTGACCGTGACGACGACGACGTCGCTCGCTCGCGCATCGGACGTGCTTTCCTGCTCGCCGTCGCGCGCATCCGGTGCCGCTCGACGCAGGCGCGCGTGAAGGTCGAAGGAGAGCGAGATGGGCGACCCCACCGTTTTTTTGGTCGCGTTGTCGAAGGAGAACGAGGTTGGCGCCTTGAAGCCGTCGATTCAGGGGAGCTCTAGGGCGTTTGTGTCGTGGGTGAGGACGGCGGCCGCAAATCGTTTCGCCTTTGCCGCAGACCTCGGAACGATGACATCGAAGGAGTAGGCGTCCTTTGGCGTGTGTTGGAGGACGAGAGGGGGCCGCTCCGAGTGCTTGAGGACGAGGTTGGGTGCCACCTTGACGCGAGGAACGACCTTGACCTTGTCGGCGATGCGGTGGGCCCGATCCTTGGCGATCCACATCCTCCGCTGGGGCCAGTACGCCTTGTCGAAACGCCTCGCCCAGCGATTAATCGTGGGATCCTCCCAGCCCTTGAAGAAGACTCCAGCGTCCCGCATCTTCTTCATCTCCGCCTGCATATCTCCCGGGTGGGTTAGGGTTAGGAGTGTCGACCCCGATCTCAGGCTCCAGCGGGGAGCAAAACCTGCGAGCGCCCTCACTTCTCTTCTTACATAGCCAGAGCTGATGGTCGACGACCTTGCAGAGGCGCTCGCGGTCTCATTTCGCGCCAGAGGGCGACGCACGGGCCGGCACGGTGAGCCTGCTCCTCGCTGCGAAGCACGCTCTCAGTCGCTGACATTGCAGCTCTCAGGCGCCATGGTGGTCTCCCTTCAGCCCAATAAGCGTTATCGGGGTCGGGCTTCTATAACTCCTTCAGTGCTCCCGCGTAGGTGCGACTTGGCGTCGGCGCGCGTTTCGGTCAAGGTAGGTCTGCTCCTCTTGTAATCCCGGACTGCTCTGGCCCTCGCTGATGCTTCGCCTTTGCAGCTACGTTCGTGTCAAGGCCACCTTAAGCGAGTTCGTCAAGATGCCATTGCAGTTGCGAAGACCTCGAATCCAATCCCGACCAGTGCGATCTTCCATCTCTCGCTCCTCTCGCGCACCACGTCCATGGCAGAGCAATCCGCCACGCTCGTGAGGACGCTTTCGACCAGCTTCAAACCATCTCCCGATAGGGAGTAGAGGTTTAGGCGCTGATCGACCGAGGAGGAGGCGAGAAGCGTGGGCGTGAGGAAGGCGAGGCCTGCGATGACGAGTCAGTCGGTTCAAGATTTGTAGCTGGCGTAGCGGACCTTGTATAGTAGAGGAGTGGGCGAAAAGAAGGGATTTGAGAGCGTCTCGAGATGAGAGCACGAGCTTCTCGTTCGCGAACGACGTGCCGAAGTGGTGGAGAGCAACGGCGTTGTCGTCGCCGGCCGTGGCGATTGCCAAGGTTCTCGACTCCGCTGCAGGTCCAGTTAGCTAACTGACTCTGCTGGGAGAAGCAGGACGCACGATCATAGCAGGCATCGAGGCCGTTGACGCCCGACTGGTGAGATGTAAAGGTGATGACGGGCGGATCAAGCAGCAGCGAAAACGTCTCGCTGGTGGAGCGGCCGTCAGAAGTGGCGAGTGCGCTTCAGGTCGCAAGTTAGAGTGGTCTCGACGATGCAAAAAAGGAGAGCGGCACGAACGAGCGCACGGAAGCAGTCAGATCCCACACGGCAACCCTGTAGTCGTAAATCAGCACCGCGCGCGAAGCATGATAGATCAAGCAACTCACAGCCCATCCGAAGCTCCAGAAAGGACCCAGGACCGCAGTCCAGCGGTCGTCTCGACCCGAAGAAGCCGCACCGTCAGGATGCACTTAGTGTGCTCGGCTTTCGAAGCCAGAAAGGCAAAGCTACGCTCGCTATCGTCGTAGAGCCAACTCTGCGACAGCAGGACGTTAAGAAAGGAGGTGGAGCAAGGCGGAAAGACGCACCCTCAGCACTCCGTCCGAGCAGCCAGCAACGACAAGATGGAGCCCTCGCTCCTTATCGACCACCTCGGCGGCCATATCCATCAAGCGAATCTCCCCTCCCTCCGTAACCGACACGCTATCTCCCGCAGAAAGAACTCGTAGAGCGACCTGTGGCTCGACTTCTCGCGCTTTTCCTTTCCGAGACGGAGCGAGTCGTGAGGTCGAAGCTGTCGGCGTGACCTGCCATGCGCGGATCGTCTCACGGGCACCGGACGCAAAGGCGAAGAGGCCGCTCGAGGATTCGGACCAAGCGACGGACTTGAGGGCGCCTTCGAGAGTTGAATCGGAGAAGAGAGTTCTGGGCTCGTTTGAGGCGTTCACTGGCGTGCGAAGGAGGTCAGTGAGTCGGTCGAGAAGCTCGCGGTTGTGAGCTGACGCTGAGAGATGCGGAATGAGGCGTTCTCTGCGCCAGTGGCAATGAGGGTCGCCTGCTCGCCGTTCTCGAGGTTGATTTGGTGGAACTTAACGCAGCGGATCTCGCGACCGTGGAAGCCTGGCAGTACGACTGGTGGAGGCGGATTGAGCGTCGAAGGCATGGTCGATTGTCGATGTATCTGGGGGAGACAGAGCTCAGCATAGGGTTGCGCTACAAGCGACGAGGACCGACCTTTTCACCGAGGAGACGGAAGTAGTGAACGCCGCCGAGGCCATCTTGAACGAGCTGTCTCGTGTTCCTGACCCCAGGACTGACGAGCGAGAGGACCTGCACCGTGGTCAGCAGTACGAAAGAATCGCGCAGGGCGGAGAACGAACCTCGTCGCCTCGAGGATTCAGAACCAGCGCTCGCGCGTCGACGAGAGCGAGGTACGTTCTCGCAGAGCCGTGCGACCCCTCCAATATCTGCAAAAGCGATCAAAAGAGCACTTCCAACTCAGCTACCGAACGTACCTGCTCCAACCGACCCCGCGTAATCCGTGCGCGATCGACCGTCTCCAGACTCCAAACCCCATTCTCCTTCTCCAGCCAATGCTTTGCGCGGAAGCCGTCCCGTCCGACCGTCTCAAGCTCCATTCGTGCATCCGTGTCCTCGCCGACCTGAACATCGGAGATTGCGTCCTTGTGGAGCACGCTCGTCGCCAACACGGTGCCAGAGGAGATCTCAACGACGACGAGCTGGCCGGCTTCGGTGCCGTAGAGAAGGGAGAGTCGATCAGAGCTGAGCCTGCAAGCTGTGAGGACTGAGTCGTTCAGTTTGATAGAGGAGACGGTATCGGCGGAGAGCTGCGAAGGGGATCAGCCTTTGAACTGGCGGCGAAGGGAATGAGACTACGTACGATGTCCGACTCGCCAGCTTCGAGAAATACGATTCGTCTCTCACGGCGATCGTACACCAACAGTTTGTCGCCATCTAGCTCGACACTCGCAGCGCAGATCCCCGTCTCTCGCTCCGCGACCTCCCCATTCCGTAAATCAATGCGAGCGACAGTGCCTCGACTGGAGAAGATCCATGCGGTTTCGAGGTTGCTGACGATGGTGGGAGAGCGGAACGAGGCAGAGGAGAGGTGGAGCGTCTTGAGCGGTGTCGGAGGTGCGGCGCGCCCGAGTAGGGAGAGAAGGATGGATCTGAGCTGGCCATTAGCGACGTCTCCTGAATGAGAGGTTGAGACGGACCCGTCGGTGAGGATGAAAATAACGCGCTGCATGCCATTTGGAAGTGCGAAGACCGAAAACGCCTTGATTCCGCCAATGTTGCCGAAATGTAGGTCTGCGAGTGTCTTCAGTCGAGGCGAAGCGAGTGCGTTACCGCGCGACTGACCTTCTGAAGTGATCGTAGAAGTACCGTCGGCTGAGACAACCCAACTCCTGATCCCTCCATCTGCTCCTCCCGTCACGACGACCGAACCACCATCCTCCATCAAGCAGCTCGAAACGCTCCACATGCTCCTCCCGTCATGCCCGTGCGCAAAAGTCTGAAGGATCTTGTGCTTGTTGTTGCTGATCTCCGGAACGCCCCAAACAATCGCCTTCATGTCCTGCAAACCCCCATTAGATCAGCAAAATCCTTCGCCGAGGGAACAAAAACGCACCTCCGCGACCGAAACGACCTGCACTTCGCTAATCCACCTCACGCGCCAGATACGCCCTTCGTGGCCCCACATCCTCCTGCAGGAGCCGCCCGCGAGGTTCCAGATGAACACCGCGCGATCGTCGCTGACGCTCGCGAGTTGCTGGCCCGAAGGAGAGAAGGCGAGGTTGAATACGCCGCCCTGCACGCCTCGAATGAGTAAGAGTGGAGATAAGTGAGGGGGGACGTACATTGTGGCCGAGCAGTTTCGTAGGCTCTGCAGCGACATTCGAGTCCGTTGCGAGCTTCCAGAGAAGGATGTCGCCCAGCATACTTCCTCCCGCTAAAACCACCTCATCTAAGGTCTCGTAGTGCTGCTTTGAGAAGGTTGCACACCAGAGCAGTGGGCGTAAAGGGGAGTCGAGGACGCCGCTCAGGATCGGAGTTGCGGAGGTGCCGTAGGTGTAGGTGAGAAGCGAGTTGTGCGCCGTGATGAAGAGGACTTGATCGTTCTGCCCCACGTGTTAGTATCGCGTATTCGTATCACAGCGGAGGGACAGCGTACGGAGAGGAAGGCTGCGTCGTGGATCCAGTCGGCGAGAGCGAGCCGGTGCAAGATGACGAGCTCTGCGGTGGCCAGTCTGTGTGCGCCACATGTTAGCTCGACACAGAAACGTCCCAAAGACGCGTACGCACCCGTCACCTCGCCCAGCAGCTCCACAAGCGAGCTCGACAAGCACAAGCTCCTTCCCTCCCAGCACGAGCACTCTCCAGCTCTCCCTAGCTCCCGCAGCCGGTTTCACAGCAATCCTATGAACCCTCTCCCGCTCCAGCACTCGCCATTCCCGTTTAGGCGCGTCCTTTCCCCCGGCGCGCGCGTCCAGAGAGGTCAGGAGTTTAGGGAGATTGAGGAGCCGGCGAGGAGGAGAGATGGGGTGAGGAAGGCGAGGGCGTGGATGGGCGTGGTCTTTCCTAGGCTTACGAGCTTGTTGCTGAGCTCGGAGCTGAGGGCCATTCCCGAGCGCGAGGGGTGGAGGAGAGAGAGGTTCGCTCCTACCCCTTTGCTTCATGCCGTCACCTCGCCATCGCCGCGCCTTCTCCGTCCTCAGGGGAGATCCGAAGCTGGAGTTTCAGATGTGCGCCAACTGTCCAGGACGTCCGCTCGACCCGGACCGCTCGAACTCCGCCTGCTCAAAAGCTCCGCTCGTTCTCAGGTTGCGCCTTGCTTTGTCGTTCTCGGGGAGTGAGTGAGGTCTCCTGGCAACGGTAAGCGTACTGAAGATGTACTAGGAGGCTGGGACGCGGTAGGAAGTACTATGGCACGAGTCGGAGAGCAGCTTGGGGGCAGGACCAGGAGGAGGAGAGCTGATGTTGGCCGCTTCGTCTGCGCAGAGCTTGGAGCCGTACACTGCGTGTAACAGAACTGCTGGAGTACATCTGCTCTCTGACTTGACGTGCGTTGGGCGTCAGTTGCTGCTGAACGATCCCCGCGATCGCGAACGCTTTGTTCGACTCCCCCTTCGCGTTGCTGCTCTTCCGTCGAGTGGGGTATTCCCTTCGCGGGACGACCGTAGCGTTCTCTTCTTGCTCCCGCGTGCCTCTACCCGCTCCCACCTTCTCCTCTCCTCCTTCCGAGCTCATTCCAAGTTACTTCGCAATGTCGATCTCCTGCCTACATGCTGAGATCGTATCCCTCGTCCTCGATTCCCTCCCACGAAGGCTAATATCAGCATCTCCTATGCTGGCCTTTTCCGCTGCTGTCTCATCAGCCACGCTTTCTCCACCGTGCCGAGACGAGCCCTCTCGTGCGCGATTAAATCCTTCGCACGAACACTTTCCCTCGAAAAAAGCGAAGCGGCTACCCTCCTGCTCCCAGCAAGCGTTCACCGCCAGCCCTAAATGAACCTTCGCAACGTCGCTTGAGCTTCACCCTCACCTCGCTCGCCCTTACGACTGTACTGTCTCGCTTGTCCTTGCCGACAATCTCGCTGGACTTCCTCCTGCTCCCCTCCTGCTCCCCATCATCATCTCTTCGCCTAGCACGACATCGTCCACTCGATCTCACCCTCCAGGATTCGAAACCCCCCCTCGACCTCTTCGAAAGACTTGCGCTCGAAGACGCGCAGAGGAGGCGTGGGAGATCAAAAAAAGGGTGAAGTTCCTTCGAGCCCGCCGCCCTCCCTCTCCGCCAACCTCTCTCGAACGACAGCAATGGGAAACGGCAAGAAGAACAAGATCGGAGGAGCACCAAAGCAAAAGGGTCGTCTCGTAGCAGGTCCGCTCTCCCCCTCCTCCTTCCGCGCACAGAGCTAACTCCCCAAGCAGCTCTCGCCAACTCGCAGTTCAACGCCGCTATCCGCGCCAAAGCAGCCTCAGCAGCAGAGGACAAGGAGGAGCGCGCCAAGGCTTCTGCAGCTGGAGCGACGCAGGCGCAGATGAAGAAGAAGCGGAAGCTCGAACGCGCGGCGGAGAGGGAGCAGGAGAAGGCGGAGGTAGCTGCTGCTGAGGCGGTGACCGAGGTGGAGCTCGTGGATGGCGAGGAGAAGAAGTTCGTGGCGTCTGAGAGCAAGGGGAAGCGTGCGAGGGAGGAGCGGGAGAGGAAGAGGGGTACGGTGCCGTATGGCCTTGGAGAGAAGATCTTGTTGGTGGGAGAAGGTGAGCTGGCGTGCCGTGCGGTGTGGAGACTGAGGAAGCTGACGGTACGACTACAGGAAACTTCTCGTTCGCACACTCGCTCCTCCTCATGAACCCTCCCGTCGTCACTCCCCATCTCCTCCTCGCGACCTCGTTCGACACTCTCGAAGCTGCACTCGCCAAATACCCCGACCTCATGCTCCACGTCAACGCGATTCGCGAGAAGGGCGCCAAGGCCATCTTTGGAGTCGATGCGATGGATCTGAAGAAGTGCAAGGAGGTCAAGGAGGGTCGCGAGTGGGACCGAGTCGGTTTCAACTTCCCTCATGTCGGTGCGTCCACTCTCTTCCTCCACAACCACACAACAACTCACACACGACGACGCAGGTGCCGGAATCACCGACCAAAACCGCAACGTTCGCGCCAACCAAACTCTCATCCTTCGCTTCTTCCGCTCCGTCGCCCCCTTCCTCCCCCGTGGCAAGTCCGCCTCTACCGACGTCCACAACGTCAAGAAGAAGGCCCAGCACGCGTCAGTCTGGACCTCGAAAAAGACCAACACGAACAAGAAGCGCAAGCAGGTCAACTCGGACGACGAAGCCGATCGCTGGGGACCTCTTCCTACGACCAACGAGGATGGCGAGGCCTTTTCCGACGACGAAGAGGACGAGGACGAAGCGAACGTTGCTCTCGCTCTCGCTCCTCCCCCTCCTACGACCGCCGGAACCGTTCTCGTCACCCTCCGCACCACCGCCCCTTACTCCCTCTGGTCCCTCGCACACCTCGGCACGCGCGGCTCCCTCATCGCCCCCTCCATCCTCCCCCGCCCTCTTCCCCCGACCGCTCAACCCAATTACAAGGTCCTACGATCCTTCGATTTCCTTCCAGCGGATTACGAAGGGTACGAGCACCGCCGCACGATTGGGTTCAAGGAGGGTGTGAGCAGTGGGAAGAACGAGGATTTGAGCCTTAGTGCTCGGGAGAGGGGGGAGAAGAGGAGGGAGGAGAAGGAGGGGAAGGAGAGGGAGGAGAAGGAGGAGAGGGGGAGAAGAGTATGGGGAAGGGAGCGATGAGGACGTATGAGTTTGAGCTGGCGGAGCAGGGAGATGCAGACGACTTATACGATTGAGTGCGCGCGGAATGCATTGTGCCTGTTCGTTGTTCGCTGTCGTCGTCGTCCTCGTCGTCGTCGTCGCTTTGCCCTGTTCTTTCGCGTGCTCCGGTTCGTGGAGCAGGATCTTTCGAGCGAGTGACGCCGAGGTTCAAACGGCTCAACATTCCCACGTCGTCGTTCGGTGGTGTCTCATCCAGCGGTAGCAGTACACACACACCGTACGCTTCTAGAAGATAGAACTGGTTGCGCCGGAGTCCATGTGCCGAACGTCGTCACTCCGTGGATCTCGCTAAATCCGCCTCAGCGCCCCGCCGCCCGGGCCCACTCATCGATCTCTCTCTCCCTGCGCCAAAAAAGATTCTTCGCACTTCGTAGCTCTGTTCACCGACCCGCCGTCAGCCCCCGCACTTCAAGGATGGATCCTACTCATCCCACTTCAGCTGGAACAACCATCGTACCCTCCCAACCTCCCTCGCGCGCCGCCTCCGTCAAACACCCTCAAGCACCTTCGATGCAGCAGCAAGAGGACGAGTTCGATGAGCCGCCCAAGAAGGATCGCGCCCCTCCCTTCGTAGTCATCCTCTGCCTCTTCCAGTCTCTCGCCGGTTTGCTCTTCGGATGGGAGAGCGGAGGAATCGCCGGAGTCGTCAACCAAGCTGATTGTGCGTCCTAACTTGGTCACCCTCGGCGTTGCGTGAGCTGATCTCCAGTGGCGTTCGTCTAACAGACCAGATGAGGTTCGGCGAACCTGACCCCAACACCGCGACGGGCTTCATCATCCCCACCACCCGTCTTTCCATCATCACCTCCTTCCTCGGACTCGGTGCGCTCTTTGGCGCCCTCCTCGCCGGATCGATCTCGTCGCGCGTCGGCATCAAGGTGGCCTTCATGTTCTCCCTGGTCATCTTCCTTATTGGTATCGCGGTCGAAACGAGCGCGCAGTATCAGTGGGGACAGATCGTTGCGGGACGCCTCATCGCTGGGTACGGAATTGGGAGTCTGAGCATGCTTGCGCCGCTTTACCAGGCCGAGTGCTCGCCTAGGCATCTTCGTGGGCTCATTACCTGCACGTACCAGCTCTGCGCCACCCTTGGGTACGTCCTCCTTTCTACGCTGCTGATTCCGCTCGCTGACCCTGCTCTCTCGGCGCAGAATGTACGATGTCGCTTCGATCTTTCGCATCGCGCAACGACCACTAACATGTTTCGCACGAACAGCTTCCTCGCTAACGTCGTCAACTACACGTTCCGCAACCGAACCGGCTCCATCACCTGGCGAATCCCCATCGGCGTCCAGCTCGTCTTCGTACGTCCCTCGGTCGCTCTCCCCTCGCACTCCTAACCCTCTTACGACAGGGAACTCTCCTCCTAATCGGCACCGCCTTATCCCCCGAATCTCCTCGCTACTTCATCGCCCGCGGCAACGTCGACCAAGCGCGTACCAACCTCGCCAAACTCCGAGACCTCCCCGTCGACCACCCCGAGTTGGAGCAGGAGATCCAGACGCTCGTCAAGGCGAACGAGGCGGAGAAGGCGTTGGGAAGCGTTAGTTACCGCGAGTGCTTCTCGAACGAGGGAAGGATGCTTTTGAGGACTTTGATTGGGATCCTCGTTCAGGCGGGTCAGCAATGGTCTGGAGTCAACTTCTGTGAGTCCTCGCTAAGGTAACAGAAGTGAGTAACAGCACTGACTCGCTTGCAAGTCTGTGAGTTTCTCTAGCGCGACATCTCCTCGCCACACCGTCTAACCTCTCTCGCAGTCTCCTACGGCGTCAAGTTCTTCGCTTCGGCCGGTATCAGCGATTCCTTCCTCATCCAAGTCATCCTCGGAGCCGTCAAGTCCGTTCCCTCCCTCCTCCCCCACTCCCCCGCTAAACATCCTCTTCGCAGCGTCGTCTCGACATTCCCCGGACTATGGGCCGTCGAGCACCTCGGTCGTCGTCAAACCCTCCTCATCGGATCAGTCATCATGTACGTCTCTCCCTCCTCTTCTCCATTGTTTCGAAACTGACCCCGTTGCAGGTTCACCGGACAAGTCGTAGCTGGAGCCGTCGGGACAGCCAGTACGTCCCTCCTCTCCCATTCTCCCTTCCTTCGCTGACCGAATCTCGCAGGCCCCAACGGAGAGGTGGCAGGAAAAATCCTTATCACTTTCTCCTGCATCTTCATCTTCGGATTCGCCTCCACCTGGGGTCCTCTCGGTGCGCTCTTCTTCCTTTTTGTGCGCGGGAGCGGAGGCTGATGAGGTTGTGTAGGATGGGTCGTCGCGGCTGAGCAGTTCCCTATCCGCCTTGCTGCGGCTTGTGTCTCTATGGCTACTGCTTCCAACTGGGGAAACAGTGCGTCTTCATTTTCGCAATCTCATGCGAAGGTGCTGATGGAGTCCTTTTCGGCAGACTTTTTGCTTGCGATCATCACGCCTTATATCACCGATGAGGGCTACGTACGCTCTCCCCTCCCTAACGTCGTCGGAACGAGGAACTGATATCGCGTTGCAGGGAAACCTCCAGGCCAAGATCGTGCGTTTCTCGGAGTCCGCCCGTGCGGACCACCACTGACTCCCTCTCTCTCGCGCAGACCTTTATCTGGGCAGGAGCCATCGTTGTCTTTGGTCTCTTTGTCCTGTTTTTCGTCCCCGAGGTTCGTCTCTCCCCTCCTCCCCTCTCGCAGCTCGCTCGCTCCCTCTCTCCTCTCGCTCCCTTCCTCTCCTCATTTCCCTCTACCTTCCAATCAACCTCTCTCCCCTCCAATCAATCACTAACCACTTCCCCCACACAGACCAAAGGACTCTCCCTCCTCCAAGTCGACGAGATGTACCTTTCCCGCGTCAACGCGCTCCGCTCAGCCTCCTGGGTGCCCTACGGCGGTTCCTCGACCCGTAACGCCGGGATGGGGTTGAAGCTCGAGACTTCTCACCATGAAGTGGCGCCTAAGAGGGCGCTGGAGGAGGATGTGGTCGCTTGAGCGAACCGAAAGTGGACACTCGATAGATTTAATGTGTCGGCGCAATAGAATAACCCGCTTCCTCACTCGCTTTGCGCTGAGCTTTCTGCGCTGTATGAGCTTTTCCTCGGAGCAGTGTGGGCTTTATCAGCGACGTTCGCTCAGAGCGAGGAGGTACTGCGTCCTCAGCGCAGGCAAGGCAGTCACGACATATCGGGCCGTCTCCTCGGTGCTCAGCGCGCAGTTGTCGTCGTGACGATAATCCAAGTGAGCTGTGGAGGAAGCTTGGTAAGGGCCACGGCGTCTCACGAGATGTGTTCGGTCGCAGCGAACGCGGGGTAATTAGGAATTAATGGGGGTAGGAGGGAGGTAGGATGGGTGGATCTTGAGGGCGATGGTGGCGATCGCAGCTACGGATGGAGGGCGGAGTAGGGCAAGACGCCTTGTAAGTAGCTTAGGATTCACTGGCTCGCGTCTGAGTAGCTTGGAGCGAGTGAGGAATGAGTCCGGTGGTCAAGTGGAGGGACGCTGAGCCAACTAATTTAATCAAATTGTTTCAAGGCCGGGGTAACTTGAGCTCCTTCATTCCTCCTCTCTCTCTCTCCTTCACACAACTCACTCGGACTCACCACCGAACACCACTTCACCACCTTCACCAACACCACAGCAACTACCTCGAACAAGATGGTCAAGGTGAGCAGCACCTCTCCACGACCCAAGCCGAACCGATCGCTGACCCCCACTTCCTCTGCCACTCTCCCTGTCCTCCCGCGCACCTGCAACGACACGCAGGTCCTCATGATTCTCTACGATGGAGGCGAGCACGCCGTCCAGCAGCCCAAGCTCCTCGGCACGACCGAGAACAGCCTCGGCCTAGCGCCCTACATCAAGGAGCAAGGATGGGAGCTCGTTGTCACCTCGAGCAAGGAGGGACCTGATTCCGATTTCCAGAAACACATTGTCGACTCCGAGTGAGCTCTCTTTCCTTGTGGGGGACTTGGGAGGAAGGTCGGAGCTAACATCTCCTTCAACCACGCAGTGGTACGCTTTCGATCGACCTTGCCCTCAAGCTCGAGTGCTCAGCTAACGCGCGCTTGCAGTCCTCATTACCACTCCCTTCCACCCCGGATACCTCACCGCCGAAGTCCTTGCCAAGGCCAAGAACCTCAAGGTGAGCCCTCACCCCCACTTCGGCGCCGTCTCCCCTCGAGGCTGGGAGCTAACGTCGTTGATGCGCGCAGATCTGTATCACCGCCGGAGTTGGATCGGACCACATTGATCTCAACGCTGCCAACGTGCGCAAGATCACCGTCGCTGAGGTCACTGGATCTAACGTCGTCTCGTGCGTTCGTCCTCGGCTTCCTTTCGAGCTTCTTGCTGACCTCGTCTCTCCTCCACAGCGTCGCCGAGCATGTCGGTAAGTTCTAATCCTACCTCTCCCATTCCCTACCCCATTCCCCATCGCTCCATAACCCCCCAGCTGACCCGTCCCCGATCTCGCAGTCATGTCCATCCTCCTCCTCGTCCGCAACTTTGTCCCCGCCCACGAGCAGATCATCTCGGGCGACTGGAACGTTGCTGCGATTGCCAAGGACGCTTACGACCTCGAGGGCAAGGTCATCGGAACGCTTGGAGCTGGTCGCATTGGCTACCGTGTCCTCCAGCGCCTCTTGCCTTTCGACCCCAAGGAGCTCCTTTACTGTGCGTTCCTCACTCGTTTCTCCCCGTCGAATAGTCCTTACGAAGTGACGAATAGACGACTACCAGTCTCTCCCTGCTGAGGCCGAGGCTGCCGTCAAGGCCCGCCGCGTCGAGGACCTCAAGGAGTTCCTCGGCCAGCTGGACGTCCTCACTGTCAACTGCCCTCTCCACGAGAGCACCAAGGGTATTATCAAGTACGTTCTTCCCCCTTCCTCCTCCCTTAGCAGCGCTAACCACGCTACCCCCTCGCAGCAAGGAGACCCTTTCGTACATGAAGAAGGGCGCATGGATCGTCAACACCGCTCGCGGAGCTCTCTGCATCGCAGAGGACGTCACTGCCGCTCTCGAGTCGGGCCACATCGCTGGATACGCCGGAGACGTCTGGAACCAGCAGGTACGCCCTCTCCCGCTCCTCTCCCTCGCTGGCACTCGCTGACGATTTTTCGTGCGCAGCCCGCACCCAAGGATCACTGCTGGCGTAACATGCGTGGCCCCAACGGCAACGGAAACGGCATGGTCGCTCACTACTCCGGTTTGTCTCCCTTCCCTCCCTCGAACTCGGCTGACACCGACGCCACAGGAACGACCCTCGACGCCCAGGCCCGCTACGCCGCTGGGACTAAGCAGATCCTCGATAACTGGTTCCACAACAAGCCTCAGACGCCCGCCGATATCATTGTTGAGAATGGGGATTACGCGACCAAGGCGTACGGGCAGCGCGACAAGAAGTGAGCGTGGTTTAGTAGGCGTTTGTTGATAGGATTCTCCCCGCTGTGACTTGATCGATTGGAATTCGAAGGACTTGAAGTGATTCATGCTTCGTTGCTTCTCTCCTGCTTCGACGTCGAGGCTGCGCAATTCGATACCTCGCTAGCGAGCCTACTCTCAGACTTCTCTCGCTCCACTTGTCGACCTCGGAACCTTCGTTAACCAGTGCTCTACGAGCCTAATCAACCCCAGCCCTTCGCTTCGACGCCGACACTTGACAAGGTTCGCTTCGCACAAGACTCGACTATCCAACCTCGCTAGCGAACTCTCTTTCCTTCTCCACGCTCCTCGAGCCCAGAATCTTGGCAAGACGGTCTGCTATTACAATTGCGAGCCTCAAACCCTCCCTCCTCAGCTTCGTCGAGGCTTCGCAAGACTTGAGCAACCCAAACCTCGCTAGCGAGCCTACTTTTCTCCTCTCCTTCTCAAATATCGAGCCCAACCTTCGCGAATCAACCTGTCGGTACAGCTGCGAGACTGTTTAACCGCAACTACCTCCCTCCTCAGCTTCGCAAGGACGGCTTCGCAACCCGATCCCTCCCTCCCTCCCGCTCTCTCTCTCTCTCTCTCTCTCTCTCTCTCTCTCTCTCTCTCTCTCTCTCTCTCTCTCTCTCTCTCTCTCTCTCTCTCTCTCTCTCTCTCTCTCTCTCTCTCTCTCTCTCTCCTTCTCAAACACAAAAAAACCCGCTATGTCCAATCCCAAAGAGCTATGCACACCAACCACCACCACCATCTCCAACCGCATCAAAGCACCCTCCTCGTCCCCAACCCACTCCTCCATCCCCCCTCCCTCCTCTCCTCCTCCCTCCTCCCTCCTCCCGCCCCAGCACCCCCTTCCTCCGACGCTCCAACACCCCCCTCCTCCAAAGCCCCAGCATCCACCCACGTTGTCCCTTCCTCCCCCTCCGCAGCGGTTTCCAGAGGAGGGAAGGAGAGGGAAGCGAGGTCGCGAGTTTTGATGTTGCGGAAATTGACTTCGGGATGCGTCTGTCGTTTGAGGAGACTTTAGTGCGGTTCCAAGAGGGAGAAGGGAGGAGGGAGTGAAGGAGCAAGGGGGCGGGGGAGCGAGGGGGAGGGCCCGAGGGAGGGTGGTGGCGAGGTGGTGGGTAGGAAACGAGTGAGGGAATTGCGAAGTAGCGGGAGTGAGGAGGATTTGCGGAGATAGAAGCGGTGTGAGGGATGGGGGAGGGGAAGGAGGAGGGGAGAATGGGAAAGCGCGAAAGGACGTACGAGCATGTGTCGCTTGAGGTTCGAAAAGACACTAAACGGCCTCGCACACGCCTCGACGGGGCACGCGAACGCTGTACCGCACCATCAGCGCCCTCCCCCCCAGCGAAAGAACGAAGAACTCACGCCTCTCCCCCGAGTGCGACCTCCTGTGCGTATCCCTCGCCGACGGTCTCCCAACTACCCACTCATCAGCCCCTCCTCACCAGACGCGAGAGAAGAAACTCACAGCTCTTCTCACACCCCTCGAACCCGCATTTATAAACCCTCCTCGCAGCGTCCTTGGGCGGGAAAGCGCGCTTCGAGAGAACTCGGGTTGGCTGGCCCGTGATTTTGCTGATAGGGCGGTCGGAAGACGATTCGTGCATCTGGCGCTTGGAGGAGGGGGCGATGATGAGAGGAGGGGAAGGGTGGGAGCGAGGTGGTGCATCGGCCTGGGTGGGAGTGGGGTAGGCGTAGTCGGCGCGAGGCGGGGCGTCGGAGTAGTTCGCTTGAGGCGGAAAAAAGGGGAAGGAGTGAGGTTCGGAGGAGTAGGAGTGAGGGGATTCGAGGAGGTAGGGCGAGTAGGGAGTCGAGAGAGTCGTGCTGAGGCTGAGAGTCGAGGAGGCTGGACTTGGAGCTGAGGAAGGTGGGCTGGGGAGATAGCTGACCGTACCGTGGCTCGACTGTACGATGGTCGGAGGGGAGAAGAGGGCGGACGAGTGGTAGGTCGGTGCGAGGGCGTAACCTCCGTGCGACGCTGCGAGGAGCGGGTTCGGGGCTCCAGCAGACTTGAACGCGGTACGGTGCGCCGTCGGCTCGAGGTTGAGGATCGGAGAGTCGTAGAAGTACGGGAAATGGGACAGCGAGATCCAGTTCGTTGGAGGTGGGTCGTCATCCGAGTCCCGAGCCCGCGGGGTCGGAGGAATGCGAGAGTCCGGGAGGGGGGCGGGAGACTGAATGAGCGGTCGAGCTGGAAAGGTGAAGGGCTGAGAAGAGAGATCCCACTGCCTTGGGAGCGCTGGGAAGTAGGGGGCGGCTTGGGGGAGGGCGTGAGGAGGGAAGGTGGCGGAGTGATACTGAGGCACTTTGACGTCTCCAGAGATGGCGTACGAGTTGCCGTAGAAAAGAGAGCTGCTGTGCGGCGGGGGCGGCGAGGCGAAAGTGGCGAACTGATGGGTGGCGTTGATGAAGCCTTCTGGGGTCGAGTCGGACCAGCGTTGAGCGTGCGCGTTCATGTCCTCGTCGTGGTCGGGCAAGCTCTGGGTCGCCTCGACCAGAGCGAGCAGGGCAAGAGGGTTGGGTGCCGCCATCGTGTGTTGAGCGGTAAGAGGGAGAGAGGAGAATATGGGAGCGGAGAATTTGGGGGACCAAGTTGGTGAGAATCGCTCCTCCTCGGCTCCTCCCTCGCTCCCCTCGCTTATCGCGGTTTTTCACATCGCTCACCTCGGTTCCTCACACCCTCTCCCTCCCCTCACCGTCCTGCTTCCCTCCCAATCCTGACTCCCATTGAGCCGCTCACATGCCCTGCAGATCGGAAGCAGTTTGCAACAATTCGCGACCGTTTTAAAGACACGCGGGCGCCAGAGGTCTTGGCTGAGCAACCGAACGCAAACTTTCAGAGAGCGGGGAGAGCAGACTGGCCTCGGAGCTGGCTGGCAGAGTCGACAAGAGAGCAGAGTTTGGTAGGAAGAAGAAGAGGAGCAGATCCTTCAGCGTAAACCAAGTCCCAAGCTGTGCCTGGCTGGGCCTGGACTCCGGCGCCGATTCTCCCGAGAGCAAACCTGAGCGTAGCGAGTCAACAAGCTCAGCCCCTTTAGATTCGACAATTTCCCAGGTCGGCCACGCTGCCCTCAGGGTACGCCCACAGCCTCCCCCCCCCCCCCCCTCCCCCCACCGCGTCAACGACCACGGTACTCTCGCCGGCGCACCTCTCCTAGGCCGACTTTCAGAGCCAAGCACCCACCTCCCCTCGCAGGAACAGGACCCGGCGAGACTGCTACTAGAAAGACCAAGGACGCCTTAGAGATATCATAGGTGAGTCGGCGAATCAGGGACAGAGGGCGGAGAAGGACGGAGAGGGACAGGGAGAAACTACGGTGCAATGGCCTAGGCAGCGTTCCTGGAGCACGACTCGTGGTGTCGAGGTAGGAGAGACGAGTGCGGGAGGGCCTTGTTTTGCTCTGCTCGGCATAGGGAGGCTGTGGGAGCGAGTTCGGCGGCGAGGGCGACTCTGCTGTTTCTCGAGGCTGGACGGGGTGGATCTTGCCTCTCCCACCGCGCTCGCTGCCCCAAGCTACAGCTTCTGGCTTCTGCTGGGAAGGTGCGATGGGTAGGAAGGATGGCACACCAACGCCTGAAGGCGATAGCGGCTCCTCGGAGGAAGCTGACTCGCGGGGAGGCCCTCTCGTGTTTGTTTGTGCGGGACTCGAGGCGGGGGCGAACTAGGTGGGCCAGACGAGTACGCTGGAGCTCTGGCTCGCAATGGCAGCATTCGGGGCCCGGAGACCGACGGGACTGGAGCTTACCCAGCGACGTGGAGGGCACCATCTCAGCAACTGGAGGAGCACTCGCTCACCTCACTCTCCTCCACAGACACCTCTCTCCAAGATGCCAAGCTCGCTCTCGCACAGCGGTACGGCTTCGGCGATTGCAGCCTCCCTTGCGCCGCTCCTTCTCCCCTCCGAACGAGAACAAGTCCGCCTCTCCTCCTCCCTCCCCGCCTCGCTCTCCTCGACCCCTCCTCAATCCGTACCCACCAAATCCCGCAACGACCTCTTCACTCTCGACTGGTCCCCCGTCACCCCAAACCTCTCCAAAGGACCTCTCCCTCCGCCCTCCCTCGCACCACTCGCCATCCCTCCCCGCCCCGCTCGACCACCACAACTCGTGCTCCCTCCCACCCCTCCCCTAGACTCTCACTACCTCCGACCCCCCTCCAGCTCCAGTCCCAAACCTCGTTCCTACACTCAAACCCCCTCGCGACCTCCACTCGCACGGCAACACGAACCACCACCCGACGACGAAGCTGGTAGCTCCTCCAACCCCATACTCGACACTCGCCAATCTCCCCGCCTCCGCCTTTCGCCTACAAAAGAGTATCACCTAGGCGAAGGCCGACACGCGAGCGTTTACCTCGCCTCGTACATCCCTCTCTCCCCTGCCCCATCCTCCTCCATCTCCCGTACGCCCTCCTCCACCTCCACCTCCTCCACCTCCTCCCGCACCCCCTGGACCCTTTGCGCCGCCAAACGCATTCACCCAGACCGGGATTCCCAACTCGCCGGTCTAGGCGAAGCGTTCGTCCTCTCGCGCCTCGCCTCCTCCTCTCACCATATCCTCGGCTTGTACGGCGTTAAAGATGAGCGAAATGGAATCGAGGAAATCGAGGCCGTGTCGAGGAGGTCTTCTTACGGCTCTGCGGCGGGGGCGAGGAGGCAGGCGAGCTTTCAGGCGAGGGTGGAGATGGTGCCGCCGCTTGGGAGTCCTTCGCTTGAGAGTGGGGAGTTTGGGATACCGACGCAGGTGGTGGATGCGAAGCTGGCGAGAGTGAGGAAGGGTCCTAGGCATTCGGAGCCGGTGATGGGGCGGCGAGAATTGAGAGAGGAGAGAATTGAGGAGCGCGGGGGAGAAGAGGATCGTGTTGCTGCTCGAGTATTGTCCTTTTGGGCATGTGCTGGGGTCCCTACGAAGGTTTCCTGAGCGCGTCGGGAAGCGGAGATGGATGCAGTGGGCGAAGGAGCTTGTGGGCGCCGTGGTGTGGATGCACGAGAAGGGGATCCTGCACGGGGATATCAAGCCTCACAACGTCCTCGTACGTCCTCTCCTCTCTCCCACTGTCCTTACTGACTCCCTCCTCGCAGGTCGCTCAAGACCTCTCCCTCCGCCTCTCCGATTTCGGCATGTCACAATTCCTCCCCCCTCCCTCCTCCTCCACTCCTCTCCCGACCGACCCACTAGGCCTCGGTTCCCCCGCCTACTCTCCCCCCGAATTCGTCCAACCCCCTCCCTCCCCCTTCTCCTTCCCCTCTGACATCTTCTCCCTCGGCGTAACCCTCTCCGTCCTACTCTCCGCTCACGAGCCTTACGAAGGTCTTCGTGCCGTCGAGCGCATGTTCCTCGTCGCGAGAGGAGGGTACTGGGAATGGGAGGAACGACGTCGTCTCGGCTCGGTAGGAGAGGTGGAGACGTGGGAATGGGATGGGAGGACGAGTCAACCTGTTTCTCGAGCGGGGAGTATGAGGAGTACGCGTAGTGGGAGGAGTCGTGCGTCGGAGGGAGGAGCGGGGAGGAGGAGTGAGAGTGCTGAGAGTCGGTCGAGCGGGGTTAGGGAGAGTGGGGAGTGGGGAGGAGCGTGGAATGCGGCGATGAGGGCGAGCAAGTTGCTTTGGGATGAGGAGGAGGAGGAGGAGAGGCCCATGACGCCGTCTAGTGCGACGCGGGCTTCTTTCTCGTTGCCGACTGAGGAGGAGGAGGAGGTGGTGGTGGTGGAGGAGGAACGGGAACGGGAGGCACGAGGTATGCGGATGGGACGCCGGTGCAGTACTTCCTCAGTGGAGAAGTCGTTCCGCTCGACGTGAGGGAGCTGATCAGGGCGATGACGAGTCCCAAGGCGGGGGATAGGCCGACGGCATTGGAGGTGCTGAGGGTGTTGGAGACTTTGTAGGCGGGGGATAGAATCTGGAGGGACGAGTCGGCGGGCTCGATGGAAAGAAACCTTGTTGTCGTTCAGCAGTGCGTGGGAGGAGTCGCTTGACTTGTTTCTCTCCCTGCTCGTTCAAGAGCAGGTGCGTGGCGACGCGGGAACTGGCGCTGGGGCAGAAATTGTCGACGAGGGGTCCGGCGCTCTCCGCGGGCGAGGACCGCTAGCAGCTCCCTCTCTTTTCCCAACTCGTCGCACTCAGCACTCACTGCTCGCCGAAAGAACAGCAGACCTCTCAGTCGTCGTTGCCGTACCACACCAGCGCGTACCGTCCTCGAGGACCTCCTTAACTCTTCTCAACCTGGCCTCCTCAAGATCGGTTGCCTCCGCTCTCTTCTCTCAACCTTTTCCCTGCCTACTCACTCTGCTTGGCTTTTGGGTTTGAACCCACAGCGGCTAAAACGACCTCGTCCGCGTCTTCTCTTCGATCTCGAAGCGTTTGCGTCTTCCTCATCGCGTCTTTTGCTTTCTACCTTCCTACCTTCGCCTTTGCTGCGCAGCGCGGCTCGACGGCGGGTATTCCGAGCCATCAGCAATCTGGGCTTACCATCCTCGGGACGCCGTAAGCTTACGATACGCCGCACAATAGCGTTCCTCTGCGCTGTGAGACCGAAGACGGTCTCTCGCCGCGAAGTTTGCGGGGCGATAACGCAGACGACTGGTGAGTTTGGTGTTGATGGGAGTATTCCCTCCTTGCAGAACGCAGCTTAAGAGCTCGGGAACATCTGCGTGTTGGTGCCAGACGCGAGTCTGCTCTCCTTCGCAAGTCTCCCTCTTCTGTCGGACGAATTATTTCCGATACGGTAATACCCAAGCATCCCTAGACCCCGTGCCTATCGGTCTCGCTCCTCCCTTTTTCGGCGCGCCCGTCTCTCTCCTTATCACCACCCACCACCATCTCAAACGATGGACACCGACCTCAAGCGATTCTCAAGCGAGGAAAAGGGCAACATCGAGGCGAACGTCTACGCCACTGAAGCCGCTCCTTCTAAGCCTTCCTATGGCGTCAAGCGCGTTATGACCCAGCGACAGGTGAGGAACGTGTGCTTCGACGAGGGAGGAGGGAGCTGACGATGCTGTGCCCTTCTCAGGTCCAGATGTTCTCGATTGGTGCGTGGAGGATCGCGACGAAATAGCACGGCAGCTAACACGCGGTACAGGCGGAGTGATTGGGACTTCAGTCTTCGTTGCCATCGGAGGACCTCTGAGTGAGTGCTCTGGCTGCTTCGCACGGGACGGTTTCTCACTCTTCGCTCGCAGCCAAAGCCGGCCCTCTCAACCTCTTTCTCGCCTACACTGCCTGGTGTGGGGTCATCTACTGCGTCAACGAGTGCCAGGTAACTTCTTTGAGAGCTTATGCGGGAGTCCAAGACTGACGGTGATCGCAGGCCGAAATGGTCGTCTTTCTGCCTATTGAGTCTAGTTTTTCCAGGTTTGCGACTCGCTGGGTGGACGACGCTGTCGGCTGTATGACGGCTTGGAATTATTACCTATGCATGGTGAGTTCGTGATTCGCTGCCGCGCTTGAACTACGGCTAACGCTCCTTCTCCTCGCAGACTTCTCTCCTCTGCTTCGAAGTTACCGCACTTCAGACAGTTCTGAGCTTCTGGTCAGGCGTACGCTCTCCAAGCTCACCCGACTTGCGCGCTTTGCTGACACCTGGCCACCTAGGACATTCCCCTCTGGGCGATCCCGCTGGGAATGCTCTCCTCCTACGCAGTTCTGCACCTCTACTCCTCGCGCTGGTTTGCAGAGTCGGAATTCTGGCTCGTACTCGGCAAGATTACGTTGATGGTCGGGCTCTTCATCTTCACCTTCGTCACGATGCAAGTCCCCTACCTCGCCATCCTCGCGCAGATCACAGCTAATTCTTCTGACCGCGTTTCCAGGGTCGGAGGCAACCCTCTCCGCGTACGTCCTTTCTCAGGCAGCTTTGAATGCATCTTTAACGACAATGTTTTTGCGCAGGACGCCTTTGGATTCAGATCCTGGAGGGAGCCGGGACCCGTCAAGGAATACCTCGGTACCGGCTCATCGGGGTACTTTCAGGCGTTCTGGGTGTGTCTGCTGTCAGCCGCCTTCGCAGTCTCAGGCCCCGATATGATGTCGCTAGTTGCCGTGCGTTGTTTTTACCCAATCTCGACTACCGCCCTCGCTGACCGAACCCTCCGTCGCAGGCTGAAGCAATCAATCCTCGCAAGATAAAGAAGACTGCGTTCAAAAAGTGTCTACATCCGACTGATGATCTTTTTCGTCCTATCCTCCCTCGCCGTCGGTATCCTGTGCCCCTCAAATGATCCCATCTTGCTCGCTGCCATCGAGGCCGGAACTCCGGGTGCCGGTCGCAGTCCCTACGTCGCTGCCAGTGCGTCCTCTACCTCAGCGCGCTGAGGAATACTTACACAGCTCTCACAGTGAACCGTCTCCAGATCCCCCGTTCTCCCACACGTCGTCAACGCCGGCATCGGTACGCACCTCGCTCCCGACCTTCGCAGAGCGTGCTGATTTCTCTGCTCCAGCCACCTCAATCTACTCCGCCGGCAGTGCGTTCTTCTTCGGTGGCTCTCGCGTTCTTCACGCCCTTTCCGTCGACGGCTACGCTCCCAGATTCATCCGTGCGTCGCCAGATCCTGGTCCAAGATCGCGTGCTGACTCTCTTTGCACAGGGCCAACCAACGCTCGAGGAGTACCTTGGGTCGCATGCCTCATCACGCTGGGGGTCGGCTGCCTCTCTTTCCTTCAAGTATCGGCGGGAACGAACCGCGTCCTCGGCTGGTTCATCAATGTCGCAACATCGTAGGCCCTCGCTCGCTTTTTCGCCGCCGGGATCTCGCTGAACGTCTTCGGCTCTCGCAGAACTCAGCTCGTGACCTGGATGATTATGAGTTTGACCTATGTCAAGTGGCGCAAGGCGATGGCGGTGCAGGGGTACTCTCGCGACGCTCTTCCTTGTGCGTTACTCGTCCTTCGCAAGCGACTTGACCGAGCTCACATCCTTTCGCAGACCGCTCCTGGTGCCAGCCCTACGCAGCCTACATCGCCCTCACCTGCTCCACCGTCGTCACCCTCTCCAACGGCTACTACGTCTTCCTCACCGGCGGCTGGTCCACCGCAGACTTGTACGTTTCTGTTCCATCTCGCTCGCTCGCTCGCTCGCTCACCCCTCTCCTACAGCCTCTTTGCCTACGGATCCCCTCTCATCTGCATCTTCGTCTTCATCGCTCGTAAGGCGACTCACCGCGTTGGGTTCGTCAAGCCCGGGGACGCCGATCTCATTACCGGCATGGCGGAAATTGCGGAGCACGAGGATAGCTTGGTGCTGTCGGAGCAGGAGAAGGAGGGTTGGACAAGGTGGCAGAGGATTAGGAGCTGGATTTTGTAGAGCCTTGCGAATAGAAGCAGGGTGTATGCTGGGTGCAAAGAAGGAGGACGAATGGAAGTTGCTTGACAGGCGCCTCTACCGTCGTATGTTGGCAGGTGCGAATCTAGAGCGAGCTATACCGCCGGTGCGGCGCCATAAACCGATGGGCGACGTGCGTGCAGAAGCAGGATAGAGCAGAGGGAGTTTGCGAGCCAGCTTGCGAAGCTCATCGACGACAAGCTTTCCACGCTCAAGATTTGATCTTGGTTGAGGAACTGCCGCGAATAAACGGGGGCCCTCTACAGGAGAGGAGAACGCGTAGAGGTCGAGCGGCGCAGAGCAGGTGCGCAGGAGGCGACGCGCGCGCCACCGAGTTCGTCTCTGACGGCTGGTAAACGAGGCCTCGAGAGGAGTACGGAGCAGCAAGAAGCGTTTGGAAATGGCGGAGAAGCTTTGCAGGGCAGGCTCGGGGAACAGCGCAGCGCCGAAGTGAGGGCTGGCTCGCTGCCGGCGTCCACCTCGCTGAGCAAGTCCTCGCACTTGAGAAGCAGAGTACCACAGCCAGATCCAGAGCCCCGTCGTATATAGGAACGGCCTTCGAGCTCCTCCCTCCGTGCCCCGCTGCCCCGGCCCCCTACTCAAGCCGATACTCAAGAGGATCGTCTACGTCCCCCGAAGCTGTTTGTCCCGACTGAGACTGACCCGGACAAGGTGAAGCTACTGCTTAGGGCCATTCCAGAGAATGTTCGTGGCTCGAAGAGCTCGAGGTTGAACGCGAGGTTGAGGGCGGGAGGTCAAGAGGAGACGACGTCGAGCAACTCCCTCTCTCCCTCCTCCACTCCCCGGCGACGACGACGACGACGACGATGAAGTTCCTCGCCCTACTCGCCTTGGTCCCAGCAGCCTTGGCAGCTGTGCCAGCTCAGATCTACCTCTCCCCGGCTCCGTCAAGCGCAGACTCCCACATCACCCTCACCGCGCCTCAAGCCAACGCCGTCCTCGCTCACCACCTCGGCGTCGCTCAGTACGAGCGACTACCTCTCACGACGGGAGATAAGAAGTGGGAGGAGGCCCTCGGTGGGGCCTCGTGGGGCGCAGGACCCAAGATGGTCATCCTCCTCGAGTGCGGGAAAGAGGGGTGTGCAGGTGCGTGTCCTCGTCGTCCCTCTCCGCTCTCCTTGCTGACCAGACTTGCAGACTTTATCCCCGAGGAGCTCTCCAAGTCGACGCCTTATGACCTCCCCTCCCTTCCTCTCCGCGCCTGGACGTCCGTCGTCACTCTCCACTTGCACCGACTCGCCGACTCTCTCGGGCTTGACCTCGATTCCAGCGCCATCTGGGGACTCGATACGCTCGTCAAGGGTATCAAGAGCGTTGATGGCTGGATGGGCTGGGTTGGGGAGGAGCTTGGATCCGCTATCGGGTGGAAGGAGCTCAAGGTGCGTGACGAGGACCGTAGGGCGGCGAGCAGAGCTGACGCCCACAAGCAGAAGAACTTCGAGGCAGCAGTCATGCCAGAGCGCACCAAGCACGCTCTCTTGACCGACGTCGACTTCCTCGACGAGGTGCGTTCCTCGCCTCCTCTCCCAGGGCGCGCACTAACCCCCCAGCTGCAGAGCGCATCCACCCTTGTCATGGAGCTCGAGTCCCTCGCCTCCCTCGTCGACTCTCTCTCCGCCAGTTCAACCGACGATGGTCCTCAATCCGCTTCCGCCCAGATCGTCGCCCTCCATCTCACCGGCATGGCCGTGCGTTATCCCGCCCTTCTCTCCCCACCAACGCTAACTCTCCACACAGTCCATCCCCCGCTCTTCCCCCTCCTACGCCACCGCCGCCGCACTCCTCCGCTCCACCCTCTCCGCGACTCTCGCCGCCTTCCGCACTCCCGAATCCTCCGTCCTCCTCCTCACTCTCCCCCCCTACTCCCCTCCCCTCCTCCGCAAACGTACCGCCTGGCTCGCTCCTTTCTCCTCGACCCTCTCGACCCGCCCTACAGCTCTTCACAAGCGGGACATCGTCTCGGCGAGCGGCAAGGTCGCTCGTCAGGAACGGGCCACGCCGATCCCGGTCGTGCCTACTAGCTCGAGGTGCTTTGTGGATCAGGAGGAGGTGGAGAGGTTGACGGCGAACTGTTTGGGGAGGGGCAAGGCGGTGGAGGGCGTTAGTGCGAGGGGAAAGTGCTGGGTCTGCAGCTGTGGGACGACGACGGAGGAGGGCAAGTTGATCAAGTGGGCCGGAGAGGGCTGCGAGAAGGTTGATTTGAGCTCGTGAGTTGTTTTTCCCTCGTCGAGTGGGCGGCGAGCTGATGGTGTGACGGCAGCGACTTTGTCCTACTCTTCTTCTCGGGGGTAGGATTGCTCCTTCTCCTGCTGGTCAGCGTGATGCTGCTGTACGGCGTCGGTAACGTCGAGCTCCCTGGAACGCTCGCGAGTGTTGGAGGAGGGATGGGAGGACAGTCGAAGAGGGATTAGAAGTGTGCAGGATGAGGGCGTGGAATCGATTAATCGATCGAGGCTGTGAATAATGCGTGGCTGCTCTACGCTCTCTGCGCGGTCGGCGGTGTTACGCGTGCTTTTTAAATCGTGACGGTGTATGGGAGGGCGGAGATTGCTGGAGCGGCAGTCTCGAGCTCAGTCTTAGCGTGAAGCGGCCGCACGCTGGGAAGACTCTGGATCTACTCTGAGTTCCTGCTGGATGGAGGAAGTTTCAATCAAGCTAGCGCTACTTGCTCTTGTAGTAGGGACATGGACGTCAAGGCGAGGAGGTCGACTTCGCACGAGGACGAGGTTGGAAGCGCAGCCGAGTGTCGTGCTACTGGAGACGCAGGAACGACCTGTCTGAGCTTCAGCGGAATAGAGCAGGCGTAAGAGCAGACTGAAGGAGGTGGATCTGGTCGACGACCTGCGAGCGAACTGCGTCCCAAGCTCTGAGAGCATCCTGAGCAGGAGAGCAGACGCGACGCCAGGATTACGAGCGGCTGCTCCGTCCCAGCGCCTGCCTCTCAAATCCCACCTGATCGCACAACAGTCATCCCATTCCTCAATCCACGTCCATCTTATCCCCCGCCGCGCTCCCTCCCGCGCTCGCAGCCTCATCAAGCTTCTTCGTCCCCGCCGTCGGAACCCCACTCTTCCTCCTCCCTTTCTTCACCGGCCCACCCTGGAATGCCGTATTCCCATGCGTACTCGGATGACTCGGGTGGTTCTCGTCCGAGGGTTCGAGGATGGAACCGCCATCTGAGAGGGCGCGGAGGGCAAGGGCGCGGGAGAGGGGGACGGTTGCTGGGATCACCTCTGCACGTCTGGGGTTAGATTCGGTGGAACGGAGGGAGGATGAGGTGCGGACCAGCGAGGTAGAACCATTCAGGGCGACTGGCGACGGAGGCTGGTGCGAGGGGTCAGCAGGAGGAGAGGAGGAAGGCGACGCGACGTACAGAGGTCTTGGTACTTGACCAGCTTGGCCCGCTTTTGAAGGCGTGCAGTAGAGTAGGCCGTGTTGGTGAGCTTGCCGACCATGTACTCCTGCAAGCACCAAGGGAGGGGGAACCATCAGCTCGCGTTCCTCGCGTCCTCCTCACCTCTCCACCGCGCGTGCAAGGGAAAAGACCGCACCGTGGCCTTGGAGATGAGGAAAATGGCCTCCTTGGAGCACAGTCGCACGTCCTTGTCCGCCTTGATAATCTTGTGCACGCGTGAGATGGGGAGGAGGGATACGCCAGGGTCGGCCATTGCGGCCTTTGGTGTTGCGCGCTTCTTGTCGGCGGCAGGAGCGGGTGGAGGGGCGAGTTCGGCGTCGGACATGCTGTAGAGGGGAAGCTGGGGGGAGGTGAGTGGGGAAGGAGAGAAAGAGGTCGCGTCGTCGACTTCGTCTCTTGTTCTCCTACCCTCGCCCTCGTACCTCGACTTGGACTCTGCTGCTGCTCTGCTGCTCATAAGACACGTTCGTGGATAAGGTGAGTGCGACGTGACCCGCACCTGTGGCCGCGCTCGCGGTTGAGCTGGTAGAGCTTGCCTGGCTCGAGTCTCCTCGAGAGGAGGGAACTGATGTACCCCGCTTCCCGCAGAGCTGGAACCTCTCCTTGACGAGGATCTCCGTAGATCACTCTCGTGGCCGCTCTGCTCCCGATCTGTGAGTCTCCTACCGCAGAAGGCCACGTCCAAAGCTGATCAGTCTCCCTCCCCCAGCTCTCCCGGCCGCCGAAACTCGTTCGTACCATTCATGATGTGCAGAGAGAACTGCGAGGCTAACGATCGCTTGCGTGATAGATCCCGCCCACGCCTCCCTCGTTCTCCCTCCCTTCCTCTCTCCCCTCGCCATGCCAATCCCTTCTCTCCCCACCGAAATCATCTCCCACATTCTCGACCTACTCGAGGCTAAACCCAATTGCTGGGATTTGGAGGTTCCGTAACGCGATCTGCGAGCCTGCTGCCTAGTCGGACGCGCGTTCCTGCACCCCGCTCGCGCGGCGCTGTACCGGACGCTCGAGGTTCACATCGGCGAGCGGCAGTACGACAGCCACGGAGCTTTCATCTACACCCCCGACAATATTTCACTCAGCCTCAGAGACACCCGCGAGGAGGACTATATTGAGGCGTCGCCAGAACACCTCTTGCGGACGCTATTCCTCTACCCTTACCTCGCCTCCCTCGTCCGTCAACTCGATATGAAGTACCTACAACAGGACACCTCCGACCTAGTCCCGGCGGTCAACATTTCAACGCTCCTCATCGGTGGCATCCTGCGCTCTTGCCCCGGTCTGGTCGCCATTCAGATCGCCAACGCTAGCGACGTCGAGATGAGAGCCGTGGGCGCTATCCTGGGATCCAGCAATTTGGAAAGGCTGCGTCGTCTGTACTTGTATGGAGTCGGCTGCTTGGGCGCCACCAGCGGGTTATTCCTCAGCAGCATGGTCGGCTTGCGGTACCTCGCTCTCAGGTCGACGAAGCTGGACAACCTGCACCCATCCTTCGCCCTCACATCGCTCAGCCTTGACTTCGACTCCTCCGGTCAATTTGATGAGTTCGCGAGGCACTCTCATTCATCCCTCGAGCGCCTCTCTCTCCGCATCACCTCTCCTATCGACACCTCACCCGACCTCTCCCCATTCCATCGCCTCTCCCACCTCACCCTCAACCTCTACAAAGGCAACCTTCCCCCGAACATCACCACTCCCCCTCCCAATCTTTCCTCGTCAACCTCCCTCCGCCACCTCAGGATCGGCAACCACTTCGCCCCCGCCCTCTTCAACCCCTCCTTTCTCCCTCCCTCCCTGCACTCTCTCACCATATGGGGCAACACAATCGTTCCTGACGACCTGATCAGCTACCTCTCCCTTCCAACGGCGACGGAGCTGCGGAGGCTTGCGATCCCTTATGAGGTCTAGGGCTGGACGCGGTTGGACAAGTTGCGACTCAGACGTGCGGGCAGGGAGAGAGGCATTGAGGTCGGATGGGTGAGGCTAGATGGCGAGGAGACGGACGATGATGTGGACGGCGACGACGACGAGGACCAGGACCAGGAGAAATGAGGAGTGGCAGAGCGGGGGATCGGTAGGAGGAGATGCGGCGGGTGGATAAGGACTCGCTGGAGAGGGTACTGGAGCGCGAATTGGAGAAGGCGTCGAAGCCTTGGCTGTGCTGTCACCTTTGCGAGAAACGTTGGCCATTGCACTTGAGAGGAGACGCCTTCGCGAGAGGTGCGAAGCGGGGTTCGAGTGATCGCAGATCACGGCTCTCGTCTCAAGATACACAGAAGCAGCTGGAGCAGTGTGCGGGCGAGACAACCGAAGCAGAGTACCGAGAAAGCGACGCACACTCGAACGCTCCTCATCGGCCGGTCAAAGTGCTCTCCATCGCAGCC
>KZ627158.1:82419-115665 GCA_002917775.1 Glaciozyma antarctica PI12
AATCCCGGCCCCCCCCTTGCTGTTTCGTTCCCCAAGATTCAGCTCTTGCCGAGGGAAGCTTGCTGATTCAGCTTTGTCGCAGCCGCAATCAACCTTCACATGATCCCTCACTCCCTCGACCGTCCCCATCGTCTCCTCACCGCTCCCTCCCCTCCCCTCCTCACCATGCCTATCCCGACCCTCCCCGCTGAGATCATCTCCCACGTCCTCGACCTGGTCGGAGATCAATACGACGAGGAGACGTTCACGGCTTCATACGAGGACCTGCGATCTTGCTGCCTCGTCGCACGCGCCTTCCTGGATCCCGCTCGAGCGGCTCTCTACCGGACGCTCCATATTCGATTCGAGGATCGAGAATTTGGACCTGACGGAGACCCGCTCTTTTTGTTCGATTCGGGCGCTATCAATTCCGGAGTACGCGCGCGAGGATGACTTTATCGAGGTATCGCCGAGGGGGCTTCTCCAATCCCTCTTCACTTATCCGCACCTCGCCTCCTTCGTCCGCGGTCTTCAGATGGCGTGGTTCAACGAGAACTTCAACGCTATCGAGGCAATAGGCCTTACGACAACCTTCGTCGGGGCGATCACGCGCCTGTGCCCTCTCCTGGCTGCTGTCGACGTCTACAATCCGTGGTACCGCGAGACGGCGGCGCTCGCAAACGCGCTGTGCGCCAGCGGAATCGCTCTTCGCACGCTCAAGCTGCAGGGCGTTGACCACTCTGGCTGCCCGCTCAGTGCTCTCCTCGAGAACCAGGTCAGCCTCGAGCATCTCGTCCTCGACGATACGGTCCTGGTCGGCAACCCACGTCCCACTTTCCGCCTCAAGTCGCTGGAGCAGCGCAGTGGATCTGTTGCCGATTTCGTCGCCCTCACCCAGCACTCCCTCTCGACACTCCAGCACCTCTCCCTCAGCACTCTCACCGGCACCACCAGCCTCAACCTCTCCCCCTTCCTCCACCTATCCTCCCTCATCCTCCAGCGCAGCTTCAATCATATCCAGAGATCCGAACTTCGCTACGACTTCGCCCGCCTCGCCGCCTGCGCCTCCCTCCGCCACCTCGTACTTATCGACTACGCCACTATCCCCCTTCCCCTTCCTCCCCTCCCTCCCTCCCTTTACTCCCTCGACCTCTCCCGCTACGACGTCAAAGCCGTCGAGCTCCTCACTTACCTCGGCGACCCCCGTTCATCGCAACTTCGGCAGCTGAAGGTCTGCAAAAAGAGCGAGTCGAGCGTGGAAGCTGCGGAGGATTTGAGGAGGGTGTGCGAGGAGAGAGGGATTCGGCTGGAGGTGGTCGTGTAGAGGAGGAGGTTGGAGAGTAGCGAAATGCCGAAATTTGGGCTCAGAGCTGGCAAGGGAAGCTTGCGTAGTGGTGCTGGTCGGAGGTAATCCAATCGAGAATTCTTTTCGAGAAGCGTTGGTTATCGAAATCGAGCAAAAGAGAAGAACGACCGACGCGGAACCACACTGGCGCTGGAGAGGTAGAGTTGCGAGTAAAAGTCTTCGATCAGCAAGCGGCTCACTGTTTCGTTTCGCGCTTCTCAAGCCTGGGAGCTCCGGTGTGGCAGCTGCTATATTCACAAGAGCTACCTCGGGCAACGGGCTCAGTGCGAAGGGATGTAGTCCCTGCGAACGCCAGAACGTCAGCTCGTCTCTCGCAACCTCCACAGCAGGAAATGGACTCGCCCGCACATAATGTACTTTCCACCAAAGTGCGCTGCACCCAACAAAACCGCGTCAGCTTCGCACTCTCGCCGTACCGCAACGAAACGACGACGCACACTCCCAATCCCTCAAGTTCTCCCACTCGCTCGCACTGAGGTCCTTGAGCTCATCAATCGGTTCATCCAGCGGCGTAATCATCTCCATCTCAAACGACTGCTTTGCCAATCCTCTCGAGGCATCCCTGCCGGCAAAGATGGAATACGGTCCCTCTGCTCCCCAGTTAGCTCCCTCCTCGCCCCTCCAAGACGGGTACGCACCAGGTCCATAGAACTGCCTCCCAGAGCTAACGTCATACACCTTCCTCCTGATCGCAAAGAGGATCCTCCCACCCTCACTCCCTTCCGCCGTCCCGTCGTACCCCCTCAGCTCCTCGGGCGTCCAGCTCCTCCATACGATCGTCTCGGGGTGCTTGGCGGGGCGCCAGTGGTAGGAAGTCGGGGCGGCGGGGAGGGCGGAGGGGATAGAGGAGGTGGTGGGGAGGAGGGAGTGGAAGAGGTAGGCGGCGAACAGGAGGAGGACGATGTTCAAGGGGTTGGAGAGGACGGGGAACAGGAGGGAGGGGAGAGGAGAGGGTAGGTGGGCGAGGAGAGGGGCGACTGATGGCGCGAGTGACATCCTGCTACGACGAGGTGATGGGAGGAGGCAAAGAGTTGAGGCCGGGGTTGCGGAGATGGCACCCGCCTTGGTGGGCTCAGCGCCGTAGCTGGAACTTGCCTCCTCGAGCTGACCTAGCTGGGTCTAATGCTAGAATGTACCCCAAGCCAAGCTGTGCTAAATTCCTGAGAGATTCGGTCCAGGAGAACAGCAGTACCAGCTGCCTGAGCCGAGGACGAGAGCACGTCGCGCCTCCGCTCCTCTCCCACTCACACTCAACCCGAGCTCGACGCCACTCCTCTCACAGCTCAGCAGCAGGCCATGGAAGACTCAGAGGCTCCCCTCTCACTCGCTGCTCTTGACCCGCCTCACGTCTTGCCCTACTCGTGAGCTCATCGCGCCGACCCCGCTCTCGTCCCTTCCTCGCTGATCCCACGCCACAGCATCCACTCCTTCTCCTCCCATACGAACAACTACCATCCTTCCAACATCCTCGCAGATACGCCGTCGGACCAGGGCTCTCGGTGGACTGGACCGACTGGAGCGAGCTCAGACGCAGCGGGCGTGGCGGTGGGGGACGACAACCGAGCTGATGAGAGGGGCCTGCGCGAAGTGCCTTGGTTGACGCTGGAGCTGGAGAAACCGAGCTTGGTGGTGGCGATTGGGTTTGGCAAGTACTTGAAGCGTGAGTTCGCGTCTCCGAGTGGGGTTGTTGTTGAGGAGGGGAGCTGATGCGTCTACTCTCTCCGGATCTTGCAGTACATCCCTGCAATCTCGCCTCGTTCGCAGTCTACGGCGGCATGTCTCCGAATCCGCGACACATGGAACTGCTCTTTCACGGCGGGCTCAAGAACGACAGCATCAAGGAGCGATTCGAGCTGAGCATCGGGGAGAAGGAGGGCAAGGGGAAGGGAGAAGTGGTGCGTTCTTGCTTTCACTACCTTGTGTGCGTGACTGAGAGGTCGTCGCAGCTCCTGCCGGTCAAGTACATTCGCATCGACGCCCACGCCGCTCACTCTCAGAACTACAACGTCTCGATCTGGTGCGTTGTGCCACTGCTCTTTCGGTCTTGAGCTCATGAAGAACGCAGGCACGTCTGGCTCGAAGGTCACTCCTACGAACCTCTCATGGCGCGCGTTCTATCCGCCTACGAAGCCGTTCGTCCTCCCCTCCCCTCGCTCTCCTCAACTAACAGCCCCACAGTACCGCTCCCTCACGACCTCGCACCTAATCCTCGCCCACCTCCGCCGCTCTTTCCTCCTCCCCGCCTTCCACGCCCTCCTCTCCTCCCTCCCCCTTCCCTTCCAATCCCTCGAACACCCCCTCCTCACTTCACCCCACTTCCCTCCATCGTCCTCCGCGGCTCCTTCTCCGGCTCCGAGAGCGCAGAGTCCTACCTCTCTCGCGCAGTCGACGAGGGGTTGTTCCGAGAATGGGGGAAGGGGAAGGGGAAGACGATTGGGCGGTGGGAGCGGGTGGTCGGGGGGCCGAGTCCGAGAGGAGGGCATCAGATGGTGAAAGTTGGACGGAAAATTCTTCTGCATGGAGGGTGGGATGGGGAGAGGGATTGGGCGGATATGTGGGAGTGGGAGATGGGGGGTGGGGGGTGGAGGTGCTTGAGCGAGGGAGGAGAGGGAGGGCCGAGAGGGAGGAGTTGTCATCAGCTTGCGGTTGATGAGGGTGAGGGATGGGTGTACTTGCTTGGAGGGATGGAGGAGAGCAAGGAGAAGGGGGTGGGACCGATCGAGATTCCTGGGTCGGG
Source organism: Glaciozyma antarctica PI12 (assembly GCA_002917775.1). Classification (NCBI taxonomy): domain Eukaryota; kingdom Fungi; phylum Basidiomycota; class Microbotryomycetes; order Kriegeriales; family Camptobasidiaceae; genus Glaciozyma; species Glaciozyma antarctica. The sequence continues at coordinate 86,502 of KZ627158.1, forward strand.
GTCGAATGGGGTTGCGAATGGGGGAGGAACGAATGGGGCGGGAGAGGAGGAAGTGGGGAGGAGGCTGAAGAGTGGAGCGAGCGATTTTTGGAGGTACAAGGCGGTTGGGCCTGGGAAGGGGAGTTGGGAGCTGCTGAGCGAGGATACGGGAGCAGAGGGAGGACCGAAGCTCATGTGCGTTTTCGTTCCTCTCACTTTTAAGTACGGTTCGCTGATCACGGCAAGCACAGATACGACCACCAGATGGTCGTCGATAGCGAGGGGCAGCGAATCTTCGTCTTTGGCGGAAAGCTCTCCCAGGCTCCTGCGAGCGATTCGATCGAAGGACGATACAGCGGCATGTACTCCTACGATATCGCTTCGCGCAAGTGGACCTACCTCTTGTGCGTCTTCCGTTTTCAGGCTTGAGGCCTTCCTGACGATCCGTTCGCCTACAGCGGCGACCCAACTCCCGGCGACCCCTTTCGCGCCGAACGTCTCCTCTCCCGTATCGGCCACTCGATGCTCTTCGACCCAACTCTTCGCACGCTTTTCATCTTTGCAGGCCAGCGCGAGGACAAGTACCTCGCCGACCTCTGGTCCAGTTCGTCGTCGCTCTTTCGCACCACCTCTCGGCTAACCTTCACCCCGCACAGTCAAGCTCTCCTCTCCCTCCTCCCCAACACCCTGTCCAACACCCTGGCGATCTGGCACCCTCCTCCCCTCCTCCTCCGAGCCCACTCTCCTCCAAACGACCCTCCTCAGCGCCGACTACTCCTCCGACGGCCCCGCACCAGGTTTCACGCAGCGCGCGACGATCGATGTAGCGACTGGCGAGTGGACGGTGCTGACGGGGATGGTCAAGGATGAGAAGAGTCAGGATGAGGTGCCGGCGGCGGAGGTGTGGACGCATGCGAGAGGCGGTGGGTGGAGGAAAGTGGAGTGCCGGGGCGAGGTTCCGGAGGGGAGGTATGGTGGGCAGGTGAGTGCTAGCATTATTGTGGAGGCGATCGAGGAGCTGATCAAGGTGCAGGTCGTGTACGATCCGTTGTTTGGCGATCATTATATGTTTGGGGGGAACCCGCAGGATGCGCAGGATTTGACGAGGAGGATGGGAGACTTTTGGCGGCTGAAGATCATCAAGTGAGTTCTCGCTGGTGCTCGCTGAGGAGCGAAGGAAGTACTGACTGTTTTGGCGTGCAGACCTTCGCCGGAGGAAGCGTTGCGGCAGGCCAAGTTCCTCGTTCGAAAGCAAAGGTGCGTTCGCCTCATCTTACTCCATCTATTCTGCCCTTACGCCTCTAGCGCAGGTTCACGGAGATGTGCCAGACCCAACCCACCGTCACCGCCCTCACCTACCTTCAAACGACCCTCGCCGAAGTCGTCGACCATACGGACGAAGCCGAAGCCTCCGCCTTCCGCTCCTGCATGGCCTCGCTCCTCGCCGCTCCCTCTTCGCAAAACTACGAAGAACGGATGGACGACAGCGACCCGCTCGACGTCGAAGGCGGAGACGAACCGATGATTGCGTCGATGTCGTCGGGAGACTTCTCGGCGATGGCGGAGAGCCAGCGGTTGGCGCAGAGCGTGTCGTCGGTGCTGGATCCGGAGCTGTATCGGCAGCGGCATCAGCTGTTTGAGCAGCTGTTGGACTTTGTTTCAGACGAGGAGCGGCAACCGAAGGAGGATTTGCGAGATTTGGTGCGGCGGAACGAGGGGCGTAGTCGCAGTCGATACGATTGAAAAGGTATTTCTTTATCGTTTGCACGGCTCGGAATGCTCCATGCTGGAGTCTCCATGAGTATCGAAAGACGAAAGTGGAGGCGGGGGAGTTCGATCGTTTTTTGCTGACCTCGCCTGGCTGAGCTTACCGACCAGCTCGCTCGCAATCTTCTCCCTTTGACCTCGTTCAACGCGTATAACTCTGCGCCAAAGACCAGGAACGACAGCCCCGCCAGATCTCATCCCTTCGAAGCCGTCAGCGAACTCTCCCCACCTCGGGCCCACCTCGACTCTCGAGCCATCTCCGAACCGCGCTACCTCGTCCTGGTTACCTTCGTTTCGCTCCTTCGCCCGTCCCTCCATCGCCTCCATCTATCCAGCAGTGCGCGACAACCTACGGCCGCTCAACAACCTCTCATCGCCCTCCCAACTCGCGTAAAGCACGCCATCGCCTCGACCCGCGTCCTCGCCTCCTCCTCAGCGACTCCCGCCTTTCTCGCCCTTCCTCTCCTCTAGCCCCATCCACCCAACGAAGGAATGGGACTCCTTGCGCTAGGCACACCGATGCATTGGTCCGAGGCGAAGCAGCACGCCAACTACGTTCGCGAGCATGGGATCGAGCAGTTCTTGAAGATTTGGCATCGGCTCAAGGATCGGACCGGGGATGTCTTGCTTTGGGGTGACGAGGTGCGTTCTGCGTTCTTTGCATGGCTGGTCAGTGCTGGGGGAGATTAGGAACGGTTCTGGCAAGTGGTTAGCCGGCTTGGAGGTCGAACAGCAATCTGAGCCGGCAAGTGGGGACGCGAGCTGACCCAGGTGCTCTCTACGACAGGTCGAGTACATGGTCATCTCCTACGACGACGAGGGCAAGAACGCGCGCCTATCGCTCCGCCAGACGGAGATCCTCGAAGCCCTCGAGGAGGACGCAATCCAGCGCGCCAAAGACATGCCTGGGCGGGAGTGCGTTCGCCCCTCGCTAAGCCTGCTGGAAGGAAGCTAATGCGCGTTGCTCATTTGCAGAGCGTGTATCCCTGTTTTCCATCCCGAGTACGGGCGGTACATGCTCGAGAGCACGCCTGGAGCGCCGTACGGAGCTACTCTCGAGGACCTCCTCAGCGTAGAGGGCAACATGAAGTTCCGGTAAGTGCGTTGTCCTCTCCAACACGTTCTGAAGCTAAGGATGCTCTACGCGCAGACGACGGCTCGCCAAGTCCCGCATGCGCGACAACGAAGTTCCCCTCACCCTCACCTCCTTCCCTCGCCTCGGAGCCCCCGGCGTCTTTACCGATCCTTACTACCCTCCAGGAGGTGAGGTAGCACGCAGTCTCTTCCTCCCAGACGAAGTGACGAACCCGCACGTCCGATTCCCGTGCGTACCTCTGTCGTTCGCAAGGCTGCGAGTCGGAGCTGACGAGCTGGAGCACAGTACTCTCACCGCCAACATCCGAAGACGGCGAGGCTCCAAGGTTGCGATGAACATGCCCATCTTCTTCGACGAAAAGACGCCAAACCCCTTTATCGACCCCAACGTCCCTCTGAACCGCGATCTCTGGCCCGAGGATGCCAGTGCGTACCCGTCCTCCGCTCTCTCATTTTGCACGGATACTGACCGCGCTTCGTGTTAGACGCACGGGAGGGCGCTGCGCTGCCGAACCACATCTACATGGACGCGATGGGATTCGGAATGGGCTGTTGTTGTCTGCAGATTACGTTCCAGGCGTGCAGCATCAACGAGGCGAGAAGGATGTACGACGCGCTCGTTCCTGTGGGACCTATCATGGTGCGTTTGTGTGGAGCTGAGGATTGGAGGCACGGAACTGACGACCTTCTTAAAAGCTCGCTCTGACAGCTGCTGCGCCAATCTTCCGTGGGCTGCTGGCGGACGTGGATTGCCGATGGGACGTTATTGCTGGGAGTGTGGACGACCGAACGCCCGAAGAGCGAGGGGAGGCCGTGCGTTTCTCACCTTCTCCGTTCAGCGAACCGCAGCTGACGACCTTCTGCACCAGCCGCTCGAGCACGACCGCTTCCAGATTCCCAAATCTCGTTACGACAGCGTCGACTGCTACATCTACAGCGACCCGTCGAACCGACCGGAGTACAACGATAACCAGATGCCGTTCGACGAGGGGATTCAGCAGCGTCTTATGGACGATGGCGTCGACGAGCTCCTCGCCAAGCACTTTGCGCACCTCTTTATTCGGGACCCGATCGTCGTATTCGAGGAGACGCTCACGCAGGACGACGAGACGAGCTCGGACCACTTCGAGGTGAGCTCCTGGGCGAGCGTTCCCAGCTGAGTCAGAAAGCTAACTCGCCCTCGCCCGTAGAACATCCAATCGACCAACTGGCAGACGGTTCGCTTCAAGCCTCCTCCGCCTGGGTCGCCGATTGGCTGGCGCGTCGAGTTCCGGTCGATGGAAGTCCAGCTCACCGACTACGAGAACGCCGCGCACGCCGTCTTCATTGTCCTCCTCACGCGCGCGATCATGAACCTCGGGCTCAACTTTTACCTCCCCATCTCCAAGGTCCGTTCCACGCCCTTCACTCTCGAGACGCAAGGCTCACACGTTCCACGCAGGTCGACGAGAACATGCACCGCGCGCACCGCCGTGATGCCGTCCACACGCAAAAATTCTTCTTCCGCAAGGACCTCTACTCCCCCAAACCCGGGCACGGCTGCGATACCGCCACTCCTCCCCTCCTCTCAGCCCTCAACGGTCTCCCCACGCACATCCACCGCACGGCGAACGGCTCTCACTCTCCTCCGCCCTCTTGCTCGTCGCACTCGGGTTCTCGTGCCCATTCCCCCCTCCCGGAAGCCGAGTTCGGACCGGTTGAGGATGAGTACGCCGAGTTTACGATCAACGAGATCATTAATGGCGATGGCAAGGACTTCCCAGGCTTGATGGGCGTCGTGACCAAGTACCTCGATTCGCTCGAGGTGGAACCGGCGACGAGGAAGGAGCTTGAGAAGTCCTTGCAGCTCATTCGGCGTCGAGCAGACGGTACGTCCTTTTTCCTCCCTTCCTCTCTTCGCTCGCTGATCAGTCGCGCACAGGCTCACTGGTGACCACTGCGACGTGGATGCGCAAGTTCGTTCGCTCGCACCCAGCGTACCAGTTTGACTCGGTCGTCTCAGAGGAGATCAACTACGACCTCATTCGCGCCATTGACGAGATCGAGCGTGGCGTACGACCGGTCCCAGAGTTCTTGCCGGCGTGCTACAAGGGCTCTGGGATCGCGGAGGGGGATGCGTTCAAGGAGTGCTGTGGGGATGTGATTGATGGCTTGCCGGCGAGCAGGGCTTAGATGTATCGAGTGGGGGGAGTGTACGATTGGGGAATTAGAATTCGAGGGTGACCATACGACGCGAGCGAGATTCCGAACGAAAGCTCTAAGATTGCACAGACTTCTTTCCCTTCCCTCAAAACTCTACTACTGCTTCCCGAATTCCTCCCTCCCCCTCGCTTTGACGTTAGCCCAAACCGAAACGCTACGAGGCGGCGACCTAAAATCCGCCCATCCCTGCACGCAACACTCCATCAGCACCCCTCGCAAATACCGATCCGAAACGACTCACATCCTCGCCAATCGTGACGGTCCCCTGCGACCACCCCAGCACGTCGGTCCACTCCTCCCCCGCATGCCCATCGGGGACTTGCATCCTCTTCTCCCCCTCCTCCGAGCCGTTACAAATGACGACGGCGCATCCATCCCTCTCTACATCTCCCTCGCGTACCCATCCGACGCAGTTAGGGTGATCCCAGTAATCGCGCGTAGGACCGTCTGCGGTTCTGGCGTTAGTGAAGCGCCAGGAGAAGAAGGGAGGAGGGAAGGACGGACAGGCGAAAAGCTTGCGAATGCGAATAAAGTCTGCGAGCTGGGTCATCGGCTCGACTTTAGTCTCCGAGTTGCAGCCGTAGAGGTCTCCTCCGAAGACACAGGGGTACCTGCGCGATTCGTCAGTGCGTGCAAAGGGAGACAGGGAGAGAGAGCGAACCCGTCTTGGCGGAAGAGGATGAGGGCGTAAGCGAGGGGCTTGAACTGAGGAGAGACCCAGGATTCGAGAGCTTCCTCGGGTTGAGTGTCGTGATTATCGACGCTGAAAACGCGTAGTTTAGCAGTGCGGTTGTAAGGAGAGAGTGAAGACGAACAGGGTGACAGCGTCCATGGGGCGAGACTGGACGAGCGTTCCGTCAAAGATCTTGCGAAGGTCGTAGTTCTCCGCCGCGTCGCCGGCTTCCTTGAAGTTGTAGTGGAGCGGGGTGTCGAAGATGGAGAACTGAGTGTCGCAGCGATCGAGGAAGCCGTCGAGGCTCTCAATCGAGTCCTTCCAGAATTCGCCGACGCAGAACAAGTCCTCCTGCGAACGACGGAGGTCGTTCAGTTTCGAGAACTTTGCGGTGGAAAATGGGAACGTACGTTGTCGAGCTTCTCGCGAACGTACTTGACGAACTGAGCGATGAATCCTTCGTCCATGTGCTGTGATCGTTTCTGATAAGCCTCCCTCGAACGGTCAGGAAGGAGGAGCTTACCTTGATCGCATCAAAGCGGAATCCCTCAGCTCCAGTCTCCTTGATGACCCACGTTCCCCAGTTGTTGGTATCCTCCTCCACCTCAGGGTGCGAGTGGTCGATATCGGCAAACATGAGCTGTGTGCGAGATCAGCTCCATCTTCGAAAGTCGTCGTCGGAAGGAGGACGCACGTAGTCAAACGATCCCTTCTCCTTGTCGACGGCCTGAGCCCACGACTTGCCTTCGCCCTGGATCTTGAAGATGGCCTTCTTCTCCGCGCGAGCGTCCCAATCGACTCCTGCTCGGCGCAGCTTCTTCAGTACCGCTCGAGTAAGGAAGTGGGGAGGCCGTACCGGTGAAGTGGAAGTGGTGCCACTTCATCTTCGAGTAGGTCTCTCCTCGGCCGGGGAAGTCGAAGCCAGTCCATCCTTCGATCTCGTACTGGAAGTCGCTCCGAGATGAGCGGAACGCACCGAAAGGTGAGGAAGAGACGCACGAGATCCGAGACCTCCTTGTTGCGATCCTCGTCCGCGACCTCCGTAGCCATAAAAGGTTCCTTAAAGTCCGCTCCAGCCTATGCCCGTATCAGCTTCTCGGCGCAGCACGGAGGAGAGTAAGAGCACGCACCTTGTGGTTCAGGACGGCGTCGATGTAGACGACGATCCCGTTCTTCTTCGCCTCCTTGACCGCAGAGAGGTACTCCTCCTTGGTACCCCACTTGGTCCTCTTGCCACCCTTGACATCAAACTCTCCGAGGTCATAGAGGTCCTGCGTTCGCGAATCAGCTCCCGCAGAGTCCAGCGCGACGAGATGAGCGCACGTAGATATCGTAGCCGTTCCCATCTTGCGAAGAAGCCTTGGTGGGAGCTGCGGCTGCCGTCAGCGGGGTCTCAGGAGAGAGCGGGAGAGGGACGTACGAGGGAGCCACGCCGCCGTGATTCCCATATCGCCCAACGACTTGGATTTCTCCTCAAACTCCTTCCAGAAGACTCCTCCGCCTTATCGCTCGTGTCAGCTGGGAGGGAGAACAAGAGAGGAGGACGACGAACCGGCTTGGAACCACTCGAAGCCTGCGCCGTCTCGTCAGCGGGCTGCGGTGAGGACGTGGAAGGAGAGACGGACCTTGGAGCATGGTGTAGTTGTCTGGGACCTCCTTCTTGTCCTTGCCCAGGGCGCGCTGAACGTGCTTATCAGCGTGTGCACTCGAGAAAGAGCGAGGTGGGGGACGTACGGCGTTACCCTTGTTGGCTCCAGAGCGGTACTTGGCAGCAGCAGCAGCGGGAGGAGGAGCGGGAGTCGAGTCGTTGGCCATCGTTGCGTTCGAGTCAGTGGGGTAGAAGAGGAAGAGAGTGAGAAGCAACGTGTTCAAGCTGAAAGTGACCATGCTGGCGCGCTGCGTGACGAGTTCGATCAAAAAAGATCGTCCCAGCGGAACTCCGGAGGCCGAACAAGGTAGCGAGATGGACCGAGATCTCACTTGTTGTGTTCGTACTGGTGTACTCTAGAGTGTTGCCAGAACGACACTCAATCGCGCTTCCTATCTAGGCGCGCTCCGTTCTGTGGTGAATGAGTCCTCTATCGCAGCTACTTGAAGCTGCGACTTCTTCAGCGTTTCTTTGCAGTAAAACGCTCCACGTTCTTTGTATTCACAGACGCTTTCCTGAGGAGGAACTGAGAGAATAAGTCTCAAAAAGTCGGTGGGGATTCCCAGCTCGATCAATCCGCCCACTCGAGACACCCACCTCTTAAGCATCTCTCGGCGCTCTCCTCTCTTGCCTCCGCTTCCACCACTTTTATCAGCAGCATCTCAAGGACCATGCGCCATGCTCCTACTCGCAGCGGCCGCCTTCCTCCCCATAGCCCTCTGCTTCGACTACACCGTGCGCCGCTCCGTTCCCCACTTCTTAAGGTCCCAGCTGACTCCCTCCCAGATTGCCGTTGGTAGGGACGAGGTGACCGGTCTCCCTGGCGTGGGCTTTGCTCCCTCTCGTGCGTACCAGTAGGAGCCGCAGGGGCAGGGTGGGAAACTAGGGGACTCAGCTAACAAGCGCGGAATGCAGGGACCGTGACCTCTTCTGGAGCCAACGACGTCCTCGTCTTTCGGTTCCAGCAGGGAGAGCACAACGTTATCGGTGCGTCTACCTTCCTCCCCCTGCTCGTCGTCGGAGCCGTTCGACTCCGCCAAGCAATCCAGCTGACTCCTCTCCTTCACCGACAGAATCAACCTTCGACGCTCCCTGCTCCCCAGCGGGAACCTTCAGTACCGGACTCGTCACGGTAGCTAATACCACTGCCAACTCGACTGCCATCACCGCCGGACCAGTCTTCACCTACCCCATCGCCAACTCGTCCGTCGTCGCCTACTTCTACGACGGAGGAAACGGAGGGCGGAACTGCCTCCAAGGCGCAGTCTTGTACGTTCCTTCTCCTTCCACATCTCACCCAGCTAACCTCCCACAAAGCTGTCTGAACGTCGACGAGAACATCTGCCTAGCCCACCGTCGCGCCGCTCTCGCCCTCGGCGCAGCCGCCGGAGTCCCCACTTCCATTCGCTCCAACTCTGCTTTCGTGGCGCCTTCTACGTCGATGTCGTCGACGAGGACAAGGGCCACGGCTTCCACGACGAGGAGTGTGGCGGCTTCCGCGGTGGTGATGGGGGGTGCGGGGAGGGAGCGGGCGGGAGGCTTTTTGGGAGTGGTGGGAGTGCTGGTTGGGCTGGCGGTGGGGGTTTAGGAATTGAGAGGGAGTTCTGGGGGATGGACAATAATTTGGACTCGGTTATGGAGGGTCTTGCGGGCTGCGATGGACGGCTACGCCGCGATGGACAATCATGGAATGCGCAATGGGACGATTTGGTTCTCGTAGAGTGCTCTGGGAACACCTTTGAGTGTGAGTACGTTGGCGTTGACCTCTGACCAGCGCAAACTGAGCCATGCTGCATCTTAGCCAAGATAAGAGCTGACCTGCTCCCTTCGCAAGAAGGTCTCGCTCCCCTCGTCAATCATTTTACCGCCTTCTCCTTTTCAGTCCTTTTGGTTTGTTCTTTGTTCTACTTGTCTCCTTTCTACCGGATCTGTGCGAGGAGGGAGAGGAGCAGTAGCAGCTCGAGACTCGCTTTAGCCCAGCGAACTCCACAGTCGGATCTCGCCAAGTCGACTCCTTCCTCCAATCTCCTCGACCAGCGCTCCCATCTCCTCGCCCGGCAGCAGCCATGGTCTCCCAGCTCCGACGCTCCCTCCTACCCGCTCTCGCCCTCGCCAGCCTCCTCCCCACAGCTCTCGCGTTCAACTATACTGTCCGCACTCCCCACCTTCCCCCCTCTCCTTCCGACCCACTGACCGCTCTCCTCGCAGATCGGCGTAGGCAAGAGCGAAGTCACTGGTCTTCCAGGCATCGGCTTCGACCCCTCGCGTACGTAGCTTTCCTCGCACACTCCTGTGAGCAGGCACTAACGGCTCACTCAACAGGAACGGTCACCACCGGCACCGAAGACCTCTTCGGTTCGTCTCCCCGCTCTCCCCTCCCAGCGCCCACCTAACCCCCAACGCAGTGTTCACCTTCCTCCAAGGCGACCACCAAGTCGTCCGTACGTCCAACGCCAAGACCTCCGACCGTCTCTTCCCAGCTGACCCCCTCTCAGAGTCCACGTTTGAGACGCCCTGCGCTCCCCTCGCCGGTGGATTCGATACGGGACTCGTCACCGTCCCAGCTGGAGTGACGGAGGGAGGACCAGACTTTGTCTTCGAAGTCGAATCGGTGCTAATCGGTGCTCTACTTCTACGATGCGGCGGGGACGAACTGCCAGTCCGGTGCCGTCTTGTACGTCCTCCTCCTCACTTGGTGCGGAGAGGCCGAGCTGACCTCCTGAGCGTGTAGCTGCGGCAACACAGACGAAGCTTCCCCAACCGCCTGCTTCGCCTACCGCGCCGCCGCCATGGCTCTCGGCGGAGGAGTCGATCCCTCTACCACCGCCACCAGCGCTTCCACCACTGGCGCCTCCACCACAGCTCCTACGGCTAGTGCGGGAAGTACGACGGCGCGGACGACGAGCGCGGGAACGACGGCGGCGCCGGCGCAGACTAGCGCCACTGGGGGAGCGGGGAGGTTGGGAGTTGGGGTGGGAGCGGTGCTGGGGATGTTGGGTGGGGTGATGCTGGTTTAAGGAGTTGCGATGGAGGGAGGGGGGATGGACATTTATGCTTTGGGTTTGCCATGGACGATGGATTGCGTTGAGCGGCGTGTGGAGGGAGGGTGTCTGGGGGGGCTGGAGAGGGAAGACGCTGCTTCGAGATGTGGTGCTGCTCGACTCGTCCGCCGCTCGTTCTTTCAGCGCAAGGGGAGGTCTACCCGAGAGAACGAGTGGGCGACTTCGACTATCTCTTCCACGACTGCTTCACTCGAATCGCCAGCTAATCGTCCCGCTCGGCTGGGACACGCAAACGTTCCTATCCGAAGCGTCCATTCATCGTGTCCTACGACACAAGCTTCTGTCGAGATCGGCGTGCGTTCTCAGAGCTAGCTTTCTGCGAAGCTGAACTCCTTCTTCGCAGTTCGCCTCGAACTTGATCCGCAAGACCGTCCCCTCGCTCAACGAGCATCTGGGCCTCAGCGAATGATCTTCCCATCCTCCTCAGACGTCCCTCCCAGCTGCGCCTCCTGTTCGTCACCTCGCTCAGACCCACTTCCTCGATCATCCCTCGATGGAGTACGAGCTCGCTTTCTGGCGTTTCGTACCCCACTGACGCTGGAGATCTTGAGGGAGGTCAGGAAGCGGAGCGCGGGGGCTTTGTTCTGCAAGGAGGAGGAGAAAGAGTGGGTGCTGGGACGGCTGGAGAGGTGGAAGGAGGAGCGGGAGGAGCGGGGATGGAGGATTTTGTACTGTTCGACTTGAAGAGTGAGAGTAGCTGTCCTCTCCTGTCCCTCCCTCTCTTCTTTCTCGCGCCTCAGCAAAAAAGGACTCACCGAACAGCTTCGTTCGATTCGCCAGCTCACTCGCTTGCTGGCCCGATCTTCTCAGCTTCTTTCTTCAGGTGCCCAGACCCTTGAAGCGTTTCTAACTCGTATCCACTGCGTATTCCGAGCGTCCTGCTCATTCCGACCCCCGCCCCGTCCTCCGCATCACCCACCCCTCGCTCAATCCTGCTCAAGCACCATCGCCGCCTCGAGCCCCTCCACAAATCCCGCCAAAGCCTCAGCGACGTTGAGCTCTCCCACTCCGCCCTCTCGACGACGCGGCAACAGTCCAAACTCCGACCCGCTCGACAGAGTCGCTCGAATCGTCCTCCCGCTTCTCCCGCGCGGGTGTCTGTTCGTGAACGAGGGATTTGAGAGAGGCGAGAAAGGAGAGTAAGGCGGTGCGAGTGGGGTTTTGGCGTGGTGGGTTTGTGCTCGAGAGGTGGTGAGTCGTTGCGAGGGTCGAAGGGGATCTCATCGAGAGAGGGGAACGAGGTGAGGGCGAGATGAAGGGAGAGGAATCGGAGAAGAAGAGGGCTGCGGGGGTGCTGCCGACAAGGGAGAGGTGGCGGAGGGATGGGAATGCGACTTTGTTTCGGCGTCGTCGGCGCTCGATGAACCTGCGAGCTCGACGATCCGGTGGTTCCTCTCTGTTATGAGCGGTGAGGAGCGTATCGGAGGGATGTCGTTCCGAGCGTCGAAGCGCGAGAGCGAAAAGAAGAAGAGCAGAGTCCCGTCGCTCGTGCGAACCGAACCACAACAATCCGTACAGAATTGCGTTTCCGACTCTACGTGATTACCCTCATCGTCAACTCGAACACCGCAAACGTCGCGCCGTTCACGAATGGAGAACTGCACGATGGAGAGAGAGAGTCAGCGAGCGTCCTACATATCTCCCAACATATCTGTCTCGGAAACGTCAACCGAGAGTTCCTTCAAAGCTCTTCACCCCCCACCACACCTTTTACCACCTCCCACCTCCCTCCCCCTTCCCCCTTCCACCCTCCCACCCCCTCCACCACCCATAAAAAGCACTCACCGAACCAATGTAGGCACCAACCCCCTCGTAAACCCTCTCCACCCTTTCTCTGCCCACAGTTTCCTCGCACAATCCATCGCCCCCGAGTATTTCTGAGAATGGGAGGAGGGGAGCGCGTCGGTTTGGAGTCGGGATTTGAGGACGTCTAGAGGGTAGTTGCTGCGGAGCGCTTTGTTAGCTACCTTCTTTTGGTTGCGAGTGAGGGGAGACGAAAGGGGAGGCGGTGGCAGGAGGAGACGAAAGGGGAGGACGACGTACGAAAGCCACATCGCATACCCCGCTCCAGCTCCATATAAGATCGCACTAGTCATTGGAACCTCCTTCCTCCCCTTCCCACTCCTCTCCATCTCCCTCTGGACCAACCACTCGTACGCTAGGAAATACATGCCGTAGCCGTGGAATTCACTGTGGCCTCGTTAGCTGTCGTTCGCTATCGTTCGAGGGAGGGAGGGGAGTAAGGGAATAAGGAAATAAAGGGAAGGACGCACCGAGCGACTAGTGGTAGATTGACCCTGGTACACCCCTCGCAAGCCATCAGACGCATAGATCTTTGTGAGCGCGTCGAGCGGGCCTGTGTACGACGTTACCGAGGCAGCAGTCTGCGTTTGAAGACCTGCGCTGGGTTAGCTGGTGGGGAAGGGGAGAGAGGAGGGACGAACGGATACGGATGTGTTCGACTGGACCGGAGACGAACGAGTTGCCTACGCCTGCGCCTGCGCCTGCTAGGTAGAGTTGTAGGGAGGAGAGAGATTCGGAGGTGCAGGAACCACGTTGTTGATTCTGCGCACTGCGTCAAGTTGCTTTAGCTCCAGGCAGGAGAGAGGAGGGAAGGACGAACGCGAAGAAGCGCTTGCCAGCTTGGAGGAAAGCGAATTGAAGCGATACGCACGCGCCTATCCCCACGAGCGGCATAGCAGTCCCCTTGTAGAACGCTTTGGGCCCTTCCTCCTTTAAGATCCTGCTCGCGCAATTGACTGTTCCACTATACGCATCCGAGGACTGCAGGCGGACTTTGACGATATCGAACTGCGTGCGTCGCTTAGCTCTGTCGTTTAGGATCGAGGAAGAGAGCGTACGGGTTGGCCGGTTAGGACTTGGGCCATACCGCTTACTGTACCTGCGAAGAGGTCTTTGAAGACGGAGGAGGGAGGAGCAGTTGCTGCTGGGAGAGTCGCTCCTTCGAAGCGGTCGATTGACTCGAGAGTCGCCCTGTCCAGCCGTGAGTGTGGGTAACTTAGCGGTTAGTCGGCGTGTCCTCACATTCCGCCTGGGGAAGAGTTGAATGGAGAGAGAAAGAGGTGCTCGCGTGAGCTCTTATCCCAAAGTTGTGGCCCAAGCTCAGTCCGACCTGTGAAAGTTTCGCGTGAAGAGAGATTTGTGAAAGGTCTGAGCCTTGACTCGTCGTTAGGCTCAGGAGGAAGACTCAGACTGAACCCCCGTTCAACCCGACTCTCTCTCAAAAAAAGCTAGGTGAGTACAGCCCAACAGCTGGGACCGACCGAAGGCTCGAGCGAAGAAGGGAGGAGGGAGGGAGACTATCCGAGCGACCCACCACGCGCTCGTTCGAACCAGCTCAACTCGGGCCTAGCGAGGGAAGCGGGAGGGCGCCGTTGCAGTTGGGAACGAGTACAAGGAGCGGGCGCGAAGCCTCCAGCGTCGGCGGGCGTAGGAGAGCAGACTCGAATCGTCCCTTTCTTCCCATCACCTCGTCGGCCACGCTCTCACCGTACGCACTCGCATCGCCTGCGAGGTCAAGGGGAGGCGGGAAGAAGGGCTTTTAAGGAGGGCAGAGGTGGGGGGGAGGCACGGGCGAGGGTATCGCGCGCGTCGAGAGGCGTGTGCGATGACCCACGTCGTGCCGTCGGAGGAGCGGGGTTCGCAGGGACTGGACTAGGGACGCACTGCTGTTGCTCGAGTGTCAGCTCGAGTGAGGTATTGCTGCTCTCCTACCTTCCCACTGTGATTCCAGCTCGTCCTAGCGCTCACGCGAGATCATCGAGGAGGCACTTCTTCCTTTCCACACTCGCGCGACGTGATCCAAGGCCGCGATAGGACTACACGAGTTCATGACTCTAGTGACTTGTTGCTGGCTTGACGTGCAATCGCGCGACGTCCTCGCCAGTCGAATACGCTCTACAACGACGACTAAGGGACTCCTCCCTCCTTCCTCCGCCACGCCGTACCCTCCATCTCCCAGCCCAGCTTCCCCCGTTCTACTTCGAGCAAACTGCATCCTCGCACGAAACCCCAGCTGACTCCTTCCCTCCCCCTCAGCAGGCCACAAGATGTCCGATAGCGCTCCCCCTCCTGACGACGTCGGTGACATGTTCGCCGGCATGAAGAAGAAGAAGAAGTCCAGTACGTCCCCTCCTCCTCCCTCTTTCACCCCTTAGCGACTCCACTAACGCACTGAGCGCAGCCAAAAAGGTCGTCTTCGATTCCGACGACGTCCCCTCCTCCGAGCCGGTCGCCGACACGGACGACCTCGATTTCAGTGACCTTAAGAAGAAGAAGAAGAAGAAGGTCGTCATTGATGAAGGGGACGAGGAGGTCGTGGTGAAGAAGGTGGATAGGATGGGGAATGAGTTGGTCGAGGAGGTGGTGGTGGTGGTGGAGAAGGTTGCGGAGGAAGGTGGGGACGAGTTCTCGGATTTGAAGAAGAAGAAGAAGAAGGTGCGTTAGGTCGTGTGTAGGGAATGTGGGGGGAGCTGATGAGTTGCTGCGCAGGGAGGCAAGAAGTGAGTTCCTCGCTTCGTTGTCGGCGATAAAGGACGTACCTAACCATGTACCCCGCAGAACGACGTTCGATCTCGAAGCTTTCGAAGCCGAGCTCGCCGCCGGAGAAGCGACCGAGGACAAGGTGGAGACGCCCGCCGGTTCAGACGGGGAGGATGGCCCCGAGGGAATCGACGACGAGGTGGTGGAGGGAGATGACCCGTTTGCGAAGGAGGGAGAGGAGCCGTTGAGTAAGGCGGAGGCGGCGGCGGAGGCGAAGGCTTGGTTGAAGGAGGATAGGGATTACACTTACACTGAGGTGAGTCGTCGCGCTTTTCGTCTCTCGTCCTCTCCACCACTACGCGCTACTCGAGGACTTCCTTCTCGACGAATACGTCGTCCTCTCCACCGCCACCGACATCAGCGCCGTGCTCCTCACAACCCGCCTCCCTCGAACCCCACTAACGTTCCTCCCCACAGCTCCTCGGTCGCTTCTACGGCCTCCTCTACGCCTCGCACCCTTCCCTCTCGGCCGCCGGCAGCAAGAAGAAGTACTTCCTCGCTCCACCCCAGATGCATCGCGAGGGGAACAAGCGTTCCATCTTTGCCAACATTGTCGACATCTGCAAGAAGATGCATCGCCAGCCTGAGCATGTCATTCAGTTCTTGTTTGCCGAGTTGGGGACGAGTGGGAGTGTGGATGGGAGTGGGAGGTTGGTCATCAAGGGACGGTTCCAGCAGAAGTGAGTTCCTCGCTTTCTCTCTCTCGAAGAGCGCGAGCTGATGTGTGCTCGCGCGCGTGTAGGCAGATCGAGGCGGTTCTCAGGCGGTATATCGGTACGTCCCTCTCCCACCGCATTGGATGTCGCTGACGACTCTTCGCAGTCGAATACGTCTCGTGTCGATCCTGCAAGTCCCCCGACACGATTCTCACCAAGGATAACCGCGTCTTCTTCATCACCTGTACGTTCCCCCTTCCCTCTCTCACTCTCGAGCTAACAACCGTGTACACAGGCCAGGCGTGCGGATCGGCGAGGTCGGTACAGGCTATCAAATCGGGTTTCCAGGCTGTGAGTCTCGTTCTCGTCGTTCTTTTGAGTGGTGGAGGGGAGCTGATGAGGATCGCAGCAAACTGGGAAGCGAAGGGCGATGCGCGCGGCTTGAGTGGTGGAGAGGGGAGCAGAGATGGCGTTGCAAGGCCCGTTTTTGTTCGGAACGATGTGGGCGAGGCTGTGAGTGGAGAGGGTTCTGCCGGCTTGTTCGATTGAGAGAAGGCGCGGGAGCGGAGTCCGGTGTCGACGGCCCCGCGAGTTCGTCTCTTTGAGATTTCTCTTCCTGCCTCCGTTTCCGCCTGGGATCATCACAGCATCGCCATCTAGCTCAAGCTCATCAGCCTGCCTCCCCGACAGAAAGGCTCTCACGCGCCAAATCGCGTCGTCAGACTCTCGCTCCCTTCCTTCTCTTCCTCCCTTCACCAGACTCAGCATGACCTCCAGCAAAACCCACCTCTTCCACCCCCTCTCCTCTCCCTCGGACAACGGCCTCGCCCTCTCCACTCTCTTCGCCTCCTCCGGCCCTTACAGCACCATCTTTCTCCTCCCCCACACTCTCTACCCCCTCCTCACTCCAATCCGATTCTCCCATCCTCATAACACGCTTGCCACACTGGGGTTTCCGGCGTTTGAGACGGGGGAACAAGCGGTGCTAGAGACGCGCGGGGAGGCGCAGGCGGTGGATATGGTTCACCTTTCGGGCGTGGCGTTGAGGAGGGTTCATTTGAGAGGATGTAGAGGGTGGGGTAGGCGGGTACCGGGGGAGAGCGAGAGGAGTAGAAGGAGGGAGGAGGGGGGGCTGGGGTGGGTAGAGGGGGGGCAGGCGTTGGTGGAGATGGGAGGACCGGGGAGCTGCGATTCGGTGGTCGAGGGGTGTAGGCTTGAGGATCCTAGAGGGTGGTCTGCTGTGAGTTTTCGTTCTGGAGGGAGGGAGGAGATATGCGGCTAATAAGAGAGGGCAGCTGCATGTCTGTGATTTCGCGATTAGGGCGAAGGTGCTGGGGAACCTCGTGGGGCCTTGTGGGCAGGAAGGTGAGCTTGGAGTGCGGGATGGAATTGGGGAAGAGCTGAGGGACGGCGGGTACAGCACCCCAGGGACCATGGGCGGATGGACTCAGTATCGCGGGGAGGGACTCGCTGGTCGTGAGGACTTTCCTGCCTCTACGTTGACGACGCACGGCTGACAGTCCGCTAGTGTGGGAATACGATTTGGGATGCGACTGATGTGAGCTCGTTGGCGAAGTGGAGCGCGTCGGAGCTGACTTGGGATCCTTCGCAGGGTGCGATCGTCGTCTTTTGCTCGCCAGGAAGCAGCGTACGCTCTCTCCCCAAAGAACCGCGAGTCGCTCGCTTACGTGCTCGAAGATCACGAACAACACCATCATCGCACGCTCGCGAGATTTGCTGGGAGGAATCAACATGCGAGTTCTCTCGCTTCGCAACTTCGCTCGCTCGCTCTAACGCTTTCTGCACCAGGGTCGACGACTTTCCTTTCGATCGCGACTACAGCAACACTTGTGTCGTCGCCAACACGATCAGAAGCGAAGGAGCCTACATCAAGCTTGCGATCGGGTACGTCGATTCCTCCTCCTTCCTCCCGAAACCAACCCTCTCGCAGCTGCGGTCCAACCTGCTGGTCTCCCTGGACCTCATCTCACAAGATCAATTTCGGCGGTTCAGTCTCGCACAACCTCCTCGGCCCCGGAACGATGGGCTACGGCATCGCTCTCTCTGGCGCAAAAGATTGGACCGCGCTCGGAAACGTCGTCCTTCCCGGCACTTCGTTCAGCGGGAATACGGTCAACACGGCCCTCAACGCTCCTCCGACGCCATTCTTGATCGAGTGGAAGGACCGCGCGCGGACGATCAATTGCGAGGTTCAGGAGGAGTTTGTTGAGGGCGAAGCGAGCTGGTTGATTGGGATTGAGAGTGGGGTGGGGGAGAAGTTGAGGTATGAGGGAGGGCAGCTGCGCTTGGGAGGAGGAGAGGAGGCGCCGAAAGTCGCGGGAGGAGTTTGGGAGATCAGCGAAGGTCGGTTCTGCTTGAAGGAGGAGGGAGCGGGAGGGAGGATCGTTTGGGCGAGTGGAGCTGCGACGAAGGCGACGGCGTTGAGATTCGCGAGGGACGGTCGACTGGTGCTCATGACGAAGGAGGGGGAGGTTCTCTGGGATCCGACGGCGTACCTCCGTCCATTCCTCGAAACGATGTCGACGCTCCAGCCTCTCAAGCCCTCGCCACCTCCAGATCTAGAGCAGCACCCCTCGCTCACGCTGAGCTGCAAAGCTCCCTTCATCTCACTCAGCGGCAGAGCAGGCAACGTCCTTTTTTCCACCTCGTACGAATACGCGAAAGGCGACTGGACTCTCCTCGCCGGCCAGTGGATCTCCATCGCCCCCCTCTCCCTCCGCGGCTCCTCCTCCCTCTCCCCTCCTCCCCTCCCCTCCCGACCTCTCTCCACCGCTCCTCGCCTCCCCCCACAACCAACCTTCCTCTTCCTCAATCCCCTCACCGCCCAACTCGTTCTCCATTCCTCTCCCTCCCCCTCCCACCCCCTCGTCTCGCACACGCACTGGACCTCGCCCGCTTCGAATGCTCCGGTGGAGAGTACGTGGATGGCGTATCAGGGGGATGGGAATCTCGTGGTTTATGCGAAGGAGGGGGAGAGGATTTGGGTGCCTTGGGCGAATGGGACGATAGGGAGCGAGAGGGTGGTGCTGAGAGGTGTGGGCGAGGAGGGAGGGCCGGCGATCGAGGTCTTTAGTGGTGGGAAGAGGGTGTGGAGCAGTAGATCGTGACGAATGGAGCGGGGTAGGATTATGAGCTGGAGCGAAGAGCGAGGGGAGGACGCAAGGAGGAAGCGACGACTCGAGCAGAAAGCTCGCTGCGCTGTATTCACAAACTGTATTTAACAAAAGCACGCCTCTGCAGCTTTCGGTCAGCGCATTCGAAACTCGAAAGAACGGGCAGAACGCACCTCGCTACATCACGACTACGCACGCCCCACGCTACTTTCCGAACTAGGTGTCCTCCGCCTCCATCGCCTCGTTGCAGTGCTTGCAGTCCCTTCCGCTGTAAGCTCCGTCAGAAGCAAGGTCCCTTTGGTCGGTCGTGTGCGATCCGACGAAGCAGTAGAGGCCCTTGTCCGTGTAGCCGTTCTCCTCGTCGTCCGGCTCGTCGCAGTACGGACTCTTGAAGGTGTCTGCTTCGGCGCATCAATGGGGGCCAACAAACATTCTTGTGGTGAGGAACTTGAAGCCACAGCACTCGAACCTTCAAACGGAGGAGACTTGGCCGTTCTTGCGAATGCGTCGGCAGTCGTCTCCGTGGTCGATCTTGCACGGCGCGTCCTTCTTCTTGTTGAGAGCGGGATCGTAGGTGTTGTGGCAGCGCGCGCAGTGCATCTTTGGAGGAGGTGGAGGGTGGGTTGAGCGCGAGGAGCTGAGGGAGCTGGAGAGCTGAGTCGCGTCGAGGGGGACGCTGGAGGCAGAGTGAGAAGCTGCAGCGATGGCGCGGGCGGTCTCATAAGATACTCACTTCGTTTCCTGGACTAGTACGAGAGACGAGCAGGCCTGGGCGTTGAGGGAAGGAGGCAAGAGAGGAACGTCGCGTCGAGTCGACTTGTCGAGACTCGGCGGGCAGCTCTCCCTCCTCCCACACGCTCCCGACACTCGCACCTGCAGCATGCCAGGCCCTGCTGGAAGCTCAGGAAGCCAATCCACCAGCGGTTTCGCCTCCGCCAGCTCCGTCCTCGCCAACTCTCAGGGTGCCTCCACCTCCGGCGCGGCCTTCTCCTCCGACCCTCCTCGTCTCAACCTTCCCATCGTACGAACCGGCTCTAACAATGCGGTCGCTGGACCGAGCAACGCAGGCGCGAGCGCAGCGGCCAAGGGGAAGGCGCCTGTTCGAGCTGGGAGCGGAGGGGCGGGAGGGGCGGCGAGTGGGGGCGGGGCTGTCGCAGGAGGAGCAGCGCGGCTAGTGAATGTGGGAGGAGTTGCTGCTGGACCAGGAGGAGTCGTGCGGAGACCTACGCTGAACGCGATCGTCGTCAACACCTGCCAGGTGAGTCGGGGAGTTGGTGCGGGGAGGAGCGAGCTGATGGGCGTTGGTGCGAACGCAGAAGGGGAACCCGATCATTGCGCATATCCGTAATGTTACGTGGGAGTACGGCGACATCGTCCCAGACTACCAGGTCGGAGCGACGACCGGCTTGCTCTTCCTCAGGTGCGTCTTTCCCTCTCCCTCTCCCGCGCCAGCCCACTTGCTAACCCCGCTCTCCCAGCTTGCGCTATCACCTTCTCCATCCCGAGTACATCCACAACCGTATCGAGAAGCTCGGCCAGACGTACTCGCTCCGCCTCATGCTCGTCATGTGCGACGTCGACAACTACACAGCGGCGATGCGCGAGCTCACGAAAGTCTGCATCGTAAACGGCTACACGATGATAGTCTGCTGGACGTGCGTGCTCTCTCATTTCCCTCTCTTTCCTCCACTGACCATTCCTCGCAGCGCACAAGAAGCAGGTCGGTACCTCGAGCTCTACAAGTCGTTCGAACGCAAGCCGCCAGACATGATCAAGGAACGCGTCGAGAAAGACTACATGTCGCACCTCACCGCCGCCCTGACCAGCGTCCGAGGCGTCAACAAGACGGACGTGACGACTCTCGCTTCCAATTTCGGCGTGCGTGCCCTCCGCCTCCTCTCGCTTCGACGTACCTGAGTTGCCCTCTCTCTCGCAGTCGTTCAAAAAGATCGTAACGGCGACGCCTGAATCTCTTGGAGTCTGTCCTGGACTCGGGGAGAAGAAGGTCAAGCGGTTGCGAGACGCGTGCACGGGGAATTTCGTCTTGCGGTCGAAGCAGAAGAAGAAGAGGAGCATGGCGGAGGAGATGGGGGAGAAGGGGAATGCGCTCAACTAGTACTTTTTTCATGGAAGTACTTTTTCGTGGAATCGCTCTCGGCCCTTTGCTCGTTTGAGTTCTGAGACGACGTTGTTGGAACATTGCTATGCTACACGGGTTTCGAGTGGCGCTAGGGTATCGCGGCGCTGGCAACGGTGATGCTAGTAGTGTGCAAGTATAAACAGGTGGGAGAGCCGAAAAAGCGAAGGAGGGGGCAGTCTATGCGAGCCTGGAGAAGCCGACGGCGTTGCGAGTAAAGTCGAAAGTGGAGTAGACGTTCTCGAGGAACCTGTAAGGATGAACTGGTCAGCAAGAGCACGAGAGAAGAACCTGGAGAGCGCGACGTACGATCCTCCGACGATCCAGCCTGCAACTCCGATGTCTGCGCCGACGATGGCGCCAACGCAGCGAGTCGAGCCGGTGGCGACGCGACCGAGGTTGAGGCTGCCGCTCGGGATGTTCCACTTTTGATTGCTCGTTCCGAACGAGAGGGATACGAACGAGATGGAGAGGCGCAGCTGGAGAGGAACAAAGTTAGCGACTTGAGAAGTGCGAGAAGAGCGAGGGATGGACGCACTCGAAGGTGTAGTAACCGCTTCCGTAGACTGCGCTGTTGGGAACAGCAGCCCAGAAGTTGGCAGCGTCGACGGTAGGAGCCTGCGAAAAGCAACGAGAGAATCAGTACGAGCCACGAGCGACGGAGAAAAAAGTGGAACGCACGACGACGACGCTCGTTCCAGTGTCGATGATGGCGCAGAAAGTTCCAACGGCAGCGACGCGCTGACCAGCAACGTTGGCATTGCCAGGAATGACCCAGTACGACTGCGAGCTGACGGGGTACCAGATGGTCGTTCCTGCGACGAAGAGAGCGGCGTTCATTCCGCCTAGGTAGAGCTCCGATCCGAGCGAGGCGAGCTTGAAGGAGAACTGGGAGGCGGCGACCTTGGCTTGCGTCATGAGCTGGAGAGGAGGGTGTTAGTCGAATGCTAGGAGAAAGAGGGGAAGGAGACGTACGGTGCGGAAGAAGGGAGGCGAGTTCATCTGCGAGATGGACTGGTATCCCATGCCCATCAAGCCGTCCATGGGGTCGTCCTCCCAGTCGGCGGAGAGAGATTCGGCGGCTCCCAGACTCTGAGCAACAGCAGTGATGCCGGCGACTGCGAAGTTCGTTAGCTCAAAATCTTGCGAACGCGAAAGGAGAGAGCTCACCAGTGACAGTGTCGGTCCAGACGCTGCCGGAAGTCGTGCTTCCGTCGCCGTACTGGATGCTGAGCTTCTTGGAGGGGACGAAGGCGGAGGTCGAAGAGAGGGAGGGGTTGTACTTGGAGTGCGTGTTGCAGGCGGCCGAGGTGCAGTTGACGGAAGGGATCCAGAGGTCGGCGGAGCTGCGAAGTAGTTGGGATGAGCAACTTGCGGCAGAACTGAGAGAAATCGGACGCACCCAGTGTCGAAGTCGATGATGTAGGGAACAGGAGGCGTGCCGATAGTGATCTTTCCAGCCCAGACTGCGAAGAGGAAGAGGGTCAGCTTCGCGTCTCCATCTCGAACCCGAAGTCGAACTCACGCATCCCGTTGCTGTACTCCGTCAACGCGGCCCCACCAACCTTCGCCGTCGCCTTGGGGTTTGCGATGTACTTGGGGTTCTTCACCGCCCTAGGCTCCAAATCGAGCGCAACGCGCTTCCCAGTCCCCTTCGCTGCAGGCGCACTCGCCTTCTCCGCACCTTGGAGCTTCTTCCCTCCTCGAACTCCCGCATTCCCGCTGAAGACGCGATTGTTGGTGATGGCGTCGCGCTTGAGGAGCGCAAGATCGTCGTCGATAGACTCGGGAACGACCTCGGAGATGGGGGAGAGGAAGTCGTCGTCGTCGGTTGCGAAAGTAGGGAGGGAGAGGTCGATGGGGAGGTCGGGGGCGTCGGGGGAAGGAAGGTCGGAGGAGGAGGCGAGGTTGCGTTTGAGAGACCTGGCCGAACGCTGGTACTTCGTTTGAGCTCGAGCGAGGTGGGCCTGCGAGAGAACGTTAGCTAGCGAAGGAGGAAGGAGCGGATAGGGGGCGTACGGCAGTTTTAGCCCAGTCGAGAGTTCCATCGGGGAGCTTGAGGTCGCCGGTGGCTCGACGAGCGAGAGGAATACGCTGAGTTCCTGAGCTTGAGGCTTCGGGTTCCTGGCGGGCGGTGGGAACAGCGGAGGAGAGGGTGGCAGCTACGAGCGCGGTGGTGATCCAAGAGGTAAGCATGGTGAGGGTTAGGGGCAGGAGAGTGCAAGGAGGAAAGTAACTGGTGAAGGAGGCAAGAGTGTTGGGCGACTGGAAGGTGTGGATCTAGTTAGTGTGAGGAGGGGGAAGCTGGGGAAGGGGATAGAGCAACGACGAGGGACTGGAGAGATGTTGAACGACTCGGGGGCGCAGAGACGTGGGAGAAAAAAACCTGAGGCGTGGGTGGAGCTTGAAGAGAAGAAGAGCAGAGCGAGGGCAAGCTTTTAGCGAGGGCGAGGGCATCAAGCAAGGTTGAAGCGAAGCGCAATCTAGCCACCCACCAGCCGACTCGCGCGTGGGCCGACTGGGGTCAGTCTGGCTACTGCGCCTCGCAATGAAGGAACGTTGCCGAAGAACGCTCCACCAATTGTCCGAAAGAGGTAGCGAGGAATTAGGCCGAGAAGGAGAAGATGGCGGGTCAGACAACCCCTCGGCCGATTTGGGCGAAATGCGGGATACGACAGGATCGCCCCCTTTGTCGGCGGAGGATTGAGTTTGCTGCTCCTCCCTCGGCCTCAAGACTTGAACACTTGAAGCTGGAAGAGAAGAAGAGGAGAGAGAGACCAGGCTGGCCCACTTTTCTTGACCGAAGCGGAGGCCGGCGGGGGTGGCCAGTGGGCGATTCTGCTTCCGGAGGTACTTCTTTCTCAACGTCGTAGACAACCTCGTTCCTGAATACGCTTGCTGGGATACATTCAAATGCGTCCAAGCACTCCCTAACGACATGCGAGAGGCCGTAGTGCGACTCCGCGCCAGGCTCAGCTCAGCTCGTCACTCAACCCGCCTCCTCTGAATCAGGCACCCAGAGAGTAGCGAACTAATGACGGGTGCGCGCTGCCCAGGGAGCGACACGTAAACCACTAAGTTGAGTACTGAGCTCACTGTCTGACTTGCGACTTCATTTTGCCAGCCCTCCTCTCAGACTTTTGTAGTCAAGGATGACGGGGCGCAAAGGAGACCGTACGATGCTTACCCCGCTGGGTAAGGCTTCCCGCACCTAGTCTTCCCTTCCAGAATGCCGGGAATCGAGAGAATCAGCGTCGGGTAGGTGTACGGGGCGGCGAGGAGGAGAGGCCGGGGTTCGGGCAGCGAGGTTGTCGCAGCGTCGTCGTTCTCGCTCGTTTCGATGGCTGGGGCCAGCTGCTGCTGAGAGCCGGTTCTCCCTTTGTGAGTACGACGTACTAGCATCATTCTGCATCGAGGTAGCGAGAGCAGCGAGACGAAGACAAGCGTTTGGCGTTCCGCACGCACCTCGCGTATTCTCTTTTGTACTTACTTTCCCTGCAATATGCCTTGTAACAATATGCCTTCTAAGGCAGTCCTTCCCAACGCTTCGGATCCCCTGGCACTCCCTCGTGACACAAGCTGGGACTCTGCGGAGCCAGTCTGCCTGCAAGAACCAACGAGATCCGGAATTCCGAGAGACACCATCTCGCTTCTGGGGCGGCTCAACAGGCGTCTGCATCGCTACGAAGCAGCACAAAGGCGACCGCTTCTCTCCTGCATTAGGCTCAGAGAGAAAGATGCGTCCGGACGCACACGAAAGGACCAGTGGGTCTCCCCCCCCCCCCACTAGTCGAAGAGCAGGTCGAGACTCGAAGAAAGAAGCGTTTTGGGGTCTCGGCCGCGAGTGTGCGGGGTGGAGAGCGTGCGCTAGTTGGGAACGAAGGCGCGGACGAGGAACCAAGGCGCGGATGGGGGAGTTGCGTGAACGTCTCGATGGAGACGAATTGCGAAAGTCGCGGCGGGGAGCGGGAGCGGATCGAGAGCAGAGCGTGGCGCAGAGACTTGCTGGGGATCACGAGCCGCCGTAGCAAGTGTCAGTATCGAAGATTCAGAGGAGAGGAGACGGGTCAGGGAGCGAGCGAGACGAGAGAGAAGAGTGAACCCGCACCACGACGCAGTCCCTTCGCAACGCACTCGCACCATCGCACCACCGCTCCTGGAATCCAACGCTCCATTCCCTCGCGTACTATGTAACCTTGATCAACAAGAAAATCACCACCCACGCCGCTCCCACCACCGCCACCATCCCAATAACCATACACGTCGTCCCCTTCTGCCCCCTCCCATACCCTCCCAACCTCCCTCCCTCCTTCTTCATCCTCCCCAGATTCCCCTCGAGCTTCCCCTGAGCACTTTCGACGACTTCCCGATCCGCGGTGAGGGAGGAGGAGAGGGAGAGGGAGTTGAGGCGGAGTTGGGAGGACATGGTGGTGAGTTGAGTGAGGAGGGAGGATTGGAGAGAGGCGTGGTGGTCTAGGAGGTGGGAGCCTGGGGCTGAGGGAGCGTCTGGTATGGGGCTGGAGAGGTCGGACGTGGACGTGGAGGGGTCGGGTCGGAGGAAGGAGGCGGAGCTGGAGGGGAGGAGCGAGTCGGAGGGCCCACGTTGGCGGAGGGAGGAAGGGGGGATGGGGAGGAGAATCGAGGGGAGGGGAGTGGAGGCTAGTGGAGGGGAGGAGGTGGGGAGGAGGGAGGAGAGGGGTTCGTCGTCGCGCTCTGCCGGTGGTGGGGTTGGGAGAGCAGGTGGTGGTGGGAGGGTCGGAGGGGAGGGGATGGGAAGCGATTGGAGTGGCTTAGTGTAGGTGGGCTTGTTCTGCAGAGGACTGAGTTAGCTGTGCAAGGGGAGCTCGGGCTGGGGGACGCACCACGGGCGCCGAGAGGAGAGCAGCAGAGACGGCTTGCAGGCGGTTCTGGAGATCGAGCAGGGAGTTGCGCTGGACCACAGTAGATCGGCTGAGTCTCCTGGTTAGCTCATGCCAGGTCGCACTGAAGCTCCAGGAGAGGAGACTGACCTCGTTGACGCCGTGGCTGGTTCGTCCACCGATTTGAGCAGGGATTCGACATGCTTGACCGTCTGCGTGCGTGTAGCCCTGGTCAGCTTAGACTATAAAGTATCCCAGGGCAGCAGCTCACGGTGAGTAGCTTGAGGTGATCCAAGTAAGCTCGCCCCTCGCTGGTGTTGTTCGAGTCGGCGAGGTGTTGCTGCTGTCCTGACTGAGTAGCGAGTTCGAGTGACTTAACCAGTCGAATGGCTGTAATCTTGCACCGCTTAGAGTCCATCCGAGCGTTATCGTCGTTCAGGTCGAGTAGGACGAGGAAGATAACATCGCGGCGCCCATGCTCGTCGTCCCTTCTCCTCCTCCACCGCACCCCCGACTCAGCCTACAGCGACAACTCAGAGCACTTCTTCTCCTCTTCTCGGCCCCCTTGTATACGCAGCAGAATCCCTTCCGAACCAGCCCTCTTCCTCCTCCTCCATCCTCTCTCTCAACTTCCTCCCAAGTCATCCATCCTCGAACCATGTCGTGAGTCAACTCCTGACGCCATGTAAGGAGGAGCAGCAGCACTAACAGCTTAACACACAGCCACTACAACCAACCTCACGGCGGAGGAGCCTCCCACCTCGCCGCCATCTGTACGTCCTCCCTCCTCCCCCCGTCTCTCTCTCGACCCCACTAACACGCACACACACAGATGGCTCGGAGCAAGACAAAGTCAACTGCTCCTTCTACCTCAAAATCGGCGCCTGCCGCCACGGCGAACGCTGCTCGCGCAAGCACATCAAGCCCCAGTTCTCCCAGACGCTCGTCATTCAGAACATGTACCAGAACCCGGCTCATGCGCCTGGTACTACGAGCAACCCGCATTTGAGGCCTGCTGGAGCGCCGGCGTTGGATCCGAACCCGGTCAGTAGCTTGAGTGCAGAGGAGCTCAAGGTCTACTTTGATCAGTTCTGTGAGTGCGCGTTTCGTACTTGTTGGGGGGTGAGGGTGGTGCGGAGGGTGTGGAGGGTGCGGAGGATGGACTGGTGCTGAGGGATGGAGTAGATGCCGTCCTCTGAGAGCGTGCCTGCTGAGCTCCGGTGGAGAAGGCAGGAAGGGCAGGAACGACTCTCGACAGAACGCTAGCTGACCCACTCCTCGCAGACGAGGACGTCTACTGTGAGCTCGTCAAGCACGGCAACCTTCTCGAAATGCATGTTTGCGACAACGTCGGCGACCACCTCATCGGGTCCGTCCTCCCACCCTCCCCCTCCTCCCAGCTAACCCTTTTTAAACAGCAACGTCTACGCGCGTTACGAATGGGAAGAACAAGCCGCCACCGCTGTCGAAGCTCTCAACCACCGCTGGTACGCCGGTACGTACTCTTTTCTCTCGCTCGGAGGAAGGGCGCAGCTGATAATGGAGTAGGGAGACCCCTTGCGGCGGAGCTTTCGCCCGTGACGGATTTCCGCGAGGCGTGCTGTCGCCAGAATGATCAGGGAGAGTGCAACCGCGGTGGGTTCTGCAACTTTATGCACCTGCGTCAGCCGAGCAAAGGTGCGTTCCTCTCCTCCTTGTTTCGCGTTTTCGAATCGAGCTGATGAGGCGAGTAGAATTGCGACTGGAGCTGCAGAGGCAGCAGCGTGTCGAGCGAAAGATGTTCCCTGACCCGAAGGAGGAGGAGAGGAAGAAGGAGTTGGAGATGCTCAATGCGCCGATGGTGGATGACAGGAGGAGGGGAGGGAGGGAGAGAGAGATGAGTCCTCGGAGGTACTAGGGATTGGAATTCGAGTGCGTTTGTACGGGGTTGGACTTGGGGAGCGGAGAGCGGTTGAGCTCGGGGAGCGGAGAGGGATGAATCGAGGCGGTGTGAATCTCGCTACTATTGACCAAACTCTCCACTCCAACTACAGCAACTCCAGCAACACCCTCGCCCGCTCGCACGCCTCCTGGATCGCCACCACCCCAGCGGAGGCCTCCACGTCCGACCTCGAGACTCTCAGCCGGCGCAGCTGTGGCGCCCTCGTCGATTTGACGTACGCGAGGGTCTCGGAGGTGTCAACGTGGTATTGTGCGATGTCGAGAGAGTGGAGGAAAGGGGGCAGGTTGGGGAAAAGGGGGATGTTTGGGTGGGCGTCGATGAGGACGAGGTGGCGGAGGGAGGTGCAGGCGGCGAGAGGGGCGAGGGTATAGGGAGGTTCGGATCTCCGGATGTAATTACGAATGTGCTGGAGGGTGAGGGAGGAAAGTTGGAGGAAGGGGGAGAGGTTGAGGCTGGTGGTGCCGGTGAGTGTGCTGAGGGAGAGGTGCTGGAGCGTAGGGAACGAGTGCCGAGTGAGGGCGACGAATTTGGAAATGGATCCGCTGTAGTACTCCAGCGACTTGAGGCGGAAAGTGGGACGCGGGTTGCCGACCAGGACCGTTTCGTCGAGGACGAGGTGCTCGAGGCTGACCTGATTCTCGAGGAGAGCATTTAGCGGAGAGCCAGCGTGGTCCACGACCTGCAGCTTGAGCGTGCGGAGAGCAATTCCGATGGCGCACAGCGCGTTTGCGAGCGCCGTCGTTTCGCGCTAGCACGGATTGTAGACGTCGACAGCAGCCAGGAGAGGGCAGAGGCGCGTGATCGCCCCGACAAAGGTTGTCGTAAGGCCTATTGCCTCGATAGCGTTGAAGTTCTCGTTGAACCACGCCATCTGAAGACCGCGGACGAAGGAGGCGAGGTGCGGATAAGTGAAGAGGGATTGGAGAAGCCCCCTCGGCGATACCTCGATAAAGTCCTCCTCGCGCGCGTACTCCGGATTGATAGTGCCCGAATCGAACAAAAAGAGCGAGTCTCCGTCAGGTCCAAATTCTCGATCCTCGAATCGAATATGGAGCGTCCGGTAGAGAGCCGCTCGAGCGGGATCGAGGAAGGCGCGTGCGACGAGGCAGCAAGATCGCAGGTCGTTGTATCGAACCGCGGGGTCGAGCTCGCTGAATTCAACTTCGATTAGGTCGAGATGTGGGAGATGATCTCGGCGGGGAGGGTCGGGATAGGCATGGTGAGGAGGGGAGGGGAGGGAGCGGGGAGGAGACGACGGGGACGGTCGAGGGAGTGAGGGATGATGGGAAGGTTGATTGCGACTGCGACAAAGCCGAATCAGCAAGCTTCCCTCGGCAAGAGCTGAATCTTGGGGAACGAACCAGCAAGAGGGGAGCGGGACTGGGAGAGAGCGAACGTCAGTGGGGACGCCTGGTGAGAGAGCCGAGGGCGACTCACGAGGTGGAGC
>KZ627158.1:117244-146358 GCA_002917775.1 Glaciozyma antarctica PI12
TNNNCGAGGGGACCTGCGATGGAGAACACTTTGGCCGGCCGATGAGGAGCGTTCGAGTGTGCGTCGCTTGCTCAGTATCCTGCTTTGTTTCTCTCGCTCGCATACTGCTTCAGCTGCTTCTGTGGATCTTGAGACGAGAGCCGTGATCTGCAATCTCGATAGCGAGTTACGGCGCGAGATTTGGATCGCGGAGGGGCCTGCTCCTCGTGCCTCAATCCCACGATACAATTAGGCACGCTTCGAAAGGCGCTCGCTTTCTTTTGTTTGAGCTCTCTTTCGCCGACCTTGACTGCTCTGCGAGTCTCGGAGGGCTGTACGGTCCCGAGGAGCTACTTACCCCCCCGCTCTTCGCCTCTCGCGATCTCCGGCGTCGCTGACCACCTCCCATTCTTTTCCGCGGACTGCTAAGCGCTTTCAAAGATGACTTTGGTGGTCTTAAAGTTTAGACAGGGGCATCGCCCTCCCCAATCGCAAGCCTCGTCTCCCTCGCTGCCGAACTCTTCGTATTACAAGTGCCGACGCTCCGTCGGTCTGCTCGCAGGCTCGAAACCTTTCGAGCAGTGACGAAACCACTCGAGAGACTGCACAGGAGGCTAATTGGGAAGCTGAGTCGAATCCAGGTGCTTGATTCCAAGGGGTATGAGAAGATAGGGTATCGTCGGAGAGATGGGAGGTCGTATGTAGGGCAAGGCTGAGAAGATTGAATCAATCCCCACGCTCGAGGTTGATAGAAGCTGGGCAAAGGAACCAGGTCAGCTCGCACTCCCCTCCTCCCGTCGCAGCGTCCACTCACTTCCGAACTTGGCGTACAGAACCCCCTTGAGTTTGGTCATGCCTTCCTCTGCATCCTCCTTCTCTTGCAGAAGCGTGGTAGTCTGGTCCCGGAGCTTCGCGATCGCTTCTTGAAGGAGCGTGAGGACCTCGCTCGCGGGGAGGTGGAGGAACGACGAGTCGAGCTTGTACCTGCAAAATTGCGTCAGTTAGCTGTCCAACTACACGGTCACATGCAGCAGCTCAGCATCGCCGTGTCGTTTCCATCCCAGGCAGCTAGCCAGCTCAGGGCGCTCGGAGCAAAGACAGGCGCGACCAACGCGGCTGGGGCAGCTCGCCCAAGTGCGCTTCCGCTCCGCGCCCTGCTCCCATGCGGGCTGCTGTACTTTAGCCATCCCTTCTCCCTCCCACAAAACCCACCAGATTCCAGCCAGGCGTCCTTCGAACTCACATTACCAGCTCGTCCTCGTCCATCAGCTCCATCTCCGTCTCGACCTCCTCGATATCCTCCAGCTCCTTCTGCAGCACTTCGAGCTGGTCGGTGACCTCGTCCACGCGGTTGTTGAGCTTGGAGAAGGCGTTGATGTTGGTTTGGTCGGCAAGGGTGACGGGGATGTCAGCGTCGGCCGTGTCGTTCTCGAGCTGTTGAGGGCCGGGGTCAGCTTGCTCCAGGGTATACCTGTGCCCGCAGCTGCTTACCATGCGCATCTTGAGAGGAGAGCTGTCAACAGGTGGTGTGTTGAGGTCCAAGATGGGGCTTCAGCAACGTTCGCCTCTTTCTCTCCACCCACACGCGCGCTGCTCCCGCCTTTCCTTTGGTCAGAGTGCGCAATGGAACAACCGAGTGAGTAGCTATCCAGCCGTCCGTCGCGCCATAGCTGACCGTTGTGATTGCTCTGCAGCCTCCTACCAACTCCTCTACCAACCCTTCCTCCCGAAACCCTCCTTCACATCCTCGAATGCCTCCAAACCACCTACAACACGGCGCACAAGGATCTTCTCAACTGCTGCCTCGTCGCCCGGAGCTTCCTGGGTCCTGCGCGAGCAGTCCTCTACCGAACCATCGAGATCTCCTCCTTCGACCGCAGCGACGACGACGACGCGGAGGTCGGCGAAGGCCAGGACGAACCGCAGGGCTGGTGCACGGAGCTCATCAAGTTGCTCGAGACTACCCTCTTCTTTCATCCCCACCTCGCCAAGCTCGTCCGGCGCATCGAGATCGCCTGCGACGACACCATGGCTTCGATGGCCGAGGTGACCCCAGTGGCTCTCGGAAGTATCGTCCGGTCCTGTGGGGGACTTCGCGAGCTGATTATTACGGGACTGTACGACGCGGACGAGGTCAGACCAATGCTCGATCGACTCATCCTCCCGAACTCGACGCTTCTGCGCCTGGAGCTTCCAGATTACGATCTATCGGGGGACCATGTCGTCGATACGCTTCGACGACTTCCAGGACTGCAACATTTGTAGCTGGAATCGCTTGACTCCTCGAAGGGCGCTCCTTCCACCTTCCAGCTGCGGTCCCTGAGGTTCAACGATTATATCACCCGATCTCTCGCCACCTTCCTCGGGAAATCGTCGACGCACACTCTTCTCGACCTCTCTGTTTACATAGAGAATGATCGGTACGATCCCGCCTGGAGCATTTTGAGGACCTTCACCAATCTCACTCGCCTCCACCTCGACTTGTTCCGCCTGCCCAAAGCAAATCTTCTCCCCTGGACGCCTTGACCTTCCTCGAGCACTTGTCTTTAAAGGTCTTTTTTGACTGGGGGGAATCGCCCTTAGAGTTCAGCCAATTTTCCTTCGTGATCCGCTGGCCGCCTTCCCTCCGCACTCTCACAACGCAGTCGCGAATCTTCTACACTCCCACGATTATCCTCGACTTCCTGAGCTCTTCGAAGTCGCTTCAACTCCTTCAGCTCCGTCTCAAGATCGGCAACACCACGGCTGCTGGAGTAGCGAGGAGGAGCAGGAGGTGCGAGACGCTTGCGCGAGGCGAGGAGTGGGGGTGGTGGAGCTGAGTCGAGGTCGCTGGGCTGCGTGACTGGGTTGATCGAGGAGGTGCGTTTGCGTTTGAGGAGGTGACTCGAAAGGTTCCTGACCGATCTTCGGCTTGCAGGGCTTCAAGGTGGCGAAGGAGAGGATCGAGGAGGAGGGCTGCGACGGGAGAGCTTGCTGTTGCGGTTGATATCGAAGCTGGTTATAATTTCTGAGAGCAGAAAGCAACACAATATACCGCGCGGGGCAAACAAATCACGATACACATTCCTCAACTCTTCTTCCCTCCCTTCCCGAAGGATACGATCAGCGTCGGAAAGTGCGACCGGGCGAAGGTCTGAACGAGCGTTTTAGTGTTATCCTTATCCTGCACAGGAAGAACGCCGAACGCAGGCGGAGAGACTCGAGCGTGATGTCGATGCCTTCGGTAATCCACCGGTCAACACCCTCGTTCTGCGAGAAAATCAGCCTCAGCATTGCTACAAATTGGTCTGCAAGCCTACTCACAGCCTTCACATGCTTCAGCTCGTCGGACCACTTGAGCTCCGCGCGCGGGTTTGGGACCACCGCAGGAGCTTCGTGAGGTACGCCGCAGATCTTCTTGTGCGCGCCGTAGTTCGCCTTTTGGCAGATAACGGAGCAGTATCCGACGGTGCGACCGACTGCAGCGCACTTGCTGCAGAGACTGATCCGCTTGCTCACTGGGCGAGGAGAGATGACAGCGGAGGCTGCAGGGGGAACGCGTTAGCTAGCGAAGCAGTTCGCGGGAGGCGTACACACCAAGCTTCCGACACGCTACCGCTGCACACCGGCGCTCTGCTCCCCTGTTGATGACGGAAACCTCGCCGGCTGCTTCAGCTTGAATCTCTGGCGTGTCCTGCACTAAGCGCGGTCAGCGGAGCCTCAAAGCTCAGGGACAGTGGATGGAAACCTACCTGTGGTTCAGCCATTCTTGGAACGAGGCTGTTAGGCTGCGTGGGCGTACTGGGAGCGAGGAACAACTCGTCGCGAAGAGTGCTGTCGCATACATTCATCTCCTCCTCGAGCGTTTTGGCTCAGCCCTCCGCTCTCCTCCTCCGACATGGCGCCCTCGACTCTCCACGCGCTAATAGCACACTCGCTACCACACCTGAACCCCGCCGAAGTGGACGAGAAGGAGGCGTTCGAACGATACGTCCTCGAATCCGCTCTCGGCCAGGGACAAGCGCGAGGGGGAGGCGGCGCGGGGAGAGGGAAGGAGGAAGACTGGCGGAGCTTGGTGGATGAGATGGGGAGAATCGGTGAGTCCTGGGAAGGGCGGGGGCAGTCCTGACTAGGACGGGGGGCCCATGCGGGTGGGAGGTGCTGCTTGTTGTTTGCGACGGGGGCAGCTGGAGGACGCGCGCCAGTCACCGCAGCTGGGACGAAGGAGAGGGTGAAGCTGACTACGTTGTGTGTGTGCTTGCAGTACTCAGGCAAGGCGTTGGATCTCAGAGCGCACTCCGCTTCGAGCACCTCGCGTCTCAGCTCAGGACTCAGGTGAGGGCCCGTCCTACTCGTGAGCTGCATCGTCTGACTGGGCGACACAGGCGATACCACGCGACAAACTCGCCAGTCTATCCTTCCTCCTCTCCCTCGCCGGCTCCCGCACCTCCAACGCGCCTTCACACCCCCTCGCCCCCGGCAGCTCCTCCCTCCTCCCCAAGATCCTCGACCCCACACCCCCTGTAGCCTCCACCTCCCGCGCCATCCCCGCTTCTGCCACCCTCCCGACACCTCCTCCTCCACCACCTTCGACCAACGGCAAGAAGCTCTCCATGGCCGCCCAACTCGCCCTCCACCGTTCCCTCCCCTCCGCGTCCCTCCTCTCACCCGTCCCCGAATCCATCCTCCTCCGCGACATCATCTACATCCTCCAAGGCATTAACGGCAAGTTTATCCGCTTCAAAGCTCCTCCGGACCGACCGCCTGGCCCACATCGGCCGTACACGCGCGGGGAGATTGTGGTCGAGGAGGACGAGGGAGAGCCGCCGGTGGAGTTGGAGGAAGGGATCGATTTTGTGCTGGAGGGAAGCGCGTACTCGATCCCTGCGCCTACGCGCGCGCTGCTGCATAGCCTTTCGGAGCTGGGATGGCTATATAGGAAGATTGACAGGGCGATTAATATCAACGGGGAGGAGGAGCGGAGGGGGAGGACTGTTGGGATGGTGGAGCAGAGCTTACACGCGGCGCTCAAGGGGGAGATGACCGAGTATTATCGGCTCGTGGCGATTCTGGAGGGACAGCTGGATGAGGGAGTCGAGGGAGTCGTGCTGGGGCTTGAAGGAGGGTTGACGCTGCGACGATTGATGGTCTGGACGGAGGAGGTTCGGCTAAGGATGCGAATGATGGGGACGCTCGTGGAGGAGGCGGGAGGTGAGTCGACCAGCGCGCGCGGAAAGGACGTCGCTGACCCCTCGCTCTCGCAGAACGGAACGTTGGCGGTGCGCTCCTCACATCTCTCCACTCTCGAACCTCAAACGGGGATCCCTTCATCCGCGACTTCAGCTCCCGACTCCTCAAAACGCTCTCCGTTCCCTTCTTTTCGACTCTCGCCGCATGGATCTACGAAGGCGAGCTGCGGGATCCGTTCGGCGAGTTCTTTGTCGAGCTTAACCCGGGTATCGAAGCGGGGGAGCATCGGAGGAACGATCTGGGCGAGGTGGCAGATTTCGGAGGAGGGAGGGAGGAGGGAGACGGAGTGCAGGCGCACGAGCTTTGGGAGGGCAAGTTTGGGTTCAGGAGGGAGATGCTGCCAGGGTTCTTGGAGGAGGCGTTTGGGCGAAAGGTGCGCTCGTTGAGGTGAGGAAGGAGGACGAAGCTGACACTCGGCGCGACAGATTTTCTCGACGGGGAAGTCCCTCAATTTCATGAAGTACAGCTGTCAAGATTCGGACTGGGTTGTCACGCGGAATCGTATCACCGGCAGCAAGTGCTCTCGCTTGCCCACACCGACAGCGGGCTAAGCCGTTCTTCGCAGCTCTCCAGTACGCCGACATGGCTGGTCTCGAGCGATCCATCTCGCTGGCCTACTCGATCGCTTCGCAGCGACTTTTCGACATCTTCTTCGACAAGTTCCGCCTCCTCGACCACCTCAAGGCGCTCAAGGACTACCTCATGCTCGGCAAAGGCGACTTTGTTGAGATCCTCATGGAGTCCCTTGGGTGCGCGGTTCCCCGCTCTTCCCCGTCTCGCCCCTCTAACCCCTGCCCTCAGTCCCTCGCTCGCCAAACCCGCCAACACCCTCTACCGCCACAACCTCACCGCGACTCTCGAAACCGCCATCCGCGGCTCAACCTCCTCGAACGACCATCCCTCCACGCTCCGCCGACTCGACGCGCGCATGCTCGAGTTCACGCAAGGCGAGCTCGGATGGGACGTCTTCGTGCTCGAGTACAAGGTCGACGCTCCGCTCGACACGGTCCTCGACCCTAAGAGCATGGAAAGCTACCTCAAGATGTTCAAGCACCTGTGGCAGATCAAGCGCGTCGAGTACTCGCTCAGCGACGTCTGGCGCCGCCTCATGACCAACGCTAGAACGTTCCGCAAGTTCCCAGGTTCGTCTGCCTCTTCTCCGCAACTCGGGTTAACGCTGATGAGGGAGCGCAGAGCTGTCGTTCCAGTTCCACCAAACCCGAATCGCGCTCGCCGAGATGATCTTCTTCATTCGGCAACTGCAGTACTACTGCCATCTCGAGGTCATCGCCTGCTCGTGGCAAGTTCTCGAGGACTTTGCGGTCAAGAAGGAGGGAGACCTAGATTCGCTCATCGAAGCGCATCGGGCGTACCTGCATCGGTTGGTCACGAAGGCGTTGCTCATCAGTCCGAGGAGGTCGTCGAAGCGAGGTGGGAATGAGGTCGGTAGCTCGCTGAGAACCAGGGGAGCGAGGACTGATTGGTACTCGTCTGCAGCCTACGATCTCGATGCTCGAGCAGGTTCGCAAGATCTTCAAGATTCTTCTTCAGTACCGCGAAGCTGCCGTTCGTTCTTTTCTCTCCCTGCCTCACAGCCCAAAGCTGATTCCTCCCCATCGCAGGACTCGCTCTGCAACTACGCGCTGGCCGAAGCAGCTCGTCAAGTGAGCGTGCAAGACGTGGGTCGGGTACGTCGCTTCGTTCCAGCGTTCTCGAATCCCCAGCTAACGCCACTCGCTCCCGCAGGGACTACCGGCATCGACTCGCCATGGTCCAAATCCCGACGTCCTCAATGGAATCCAGGGTCGACTGGCCGAGTACGCCGGCGAATTCAAGGAGCTCACGGCGTCGCTCGTTCAGTCGTTGGGCCAGGCGCCCGATCTCGACATGCGGTTCCTCTCTGTTCGACTCAACTTCAACTACGCTTTTCGTGAGTCCTTCAGCTTCTTTGCATGCAGAACTCTCGCTGAATGTTGCTTCGCAGTGAATCCGAACAAGCAAGAGGCCTAAATCGCCGCCTGTCGTCTCCCTTTACCTGTCCCTTCGCAATCGATACCCCTCAGTCGGAAGTTACCAAAACTCCCTCACAATTGCTCAAAGGCTCATCGCTCATCGCTTGATTGCCAATCTGCTGACTACCTCCACCTCGCCACCGCCGCTCCCTCGCCCAGCCTCACCTCCCCCTTCTCGTGCCCATAGCTCCCCACCCTCTCCCCACTGCCCTCGAATCCCATCACAAACCCCCTCCTCTCCGTAACGCCCCACACCCTCCCACTCTCCACCTGCAGTCCATAAATAGGACTCCTCTCCTTCCCCGGCGCGAACGCCGTCAATCCCTCCCCGGGCTTCCTCACGTCGAACACCCGAACGCAAGCGTTCCGCGCGCTACCGGCGAGAACGTAGAAACCTCCAGGACCGCCGAGAGCGAGGGAGTAGGTCGGGTCGTCGGAGAAGGGGTCTGAGAGGGTGAGGACGGGTTCGGACGCCGCTGAACGAAGGTCGTAGATCCGTACCGCCGCGTCGTAGAACCCCGCTGCGAGGGTCGTGTCGGCTCTGAAGGCGGTCGAGGATGGTGAGGGGGAGGCGAGGGCGTAGATGGAGGTCGAGCTGGGGTTGCCCGTTAGTTGGCGAGCGGTTGAGAGGGGCCCGGAGGGGGTGAACGGGTAGAGGGAGAGAGGAGAGGGGCCGGAGTGGCCGACTGCGAGGAGGGAGGGAAGGAGTAGGAGGGACCAGGGCTTTGTGGAGAGGGCGAAGGAGGTGGGAGGCGTCCAGGGAGAGGAGAGGGTGTGGAGCGAGATTGTGTGGGTGTGTTTGGCGCGGGAGGTGGGGAGAGAAGTGGTTGTTTGGGGAGAAGGGCGAGGGCGGTGAGTGGTGGCTGTGGCGAGCGTGTTGCCGAGGGAGTGGATCGCCTGAACGACGGATGGGAGGCGACCAGGCGAGGCGCATCGGGCCTTTTCGACCATCCTCGCACTGCGAGAATGCGTGGCGGCCTCGAACTTGACGCGCTGAATGAGTCCTGAAACACGAGAGAGGACCAACTCGTTTGGTGCGCCTTCGACAGTTGCGATCCCAGTGATGTCCTCGGCACCACTGCGAACGGCCTTGCTTCTCCCCTCCTGCTCTCCCAGGAGCTCCCAGCTCCTTCCCTGCTCGTCCACCTCCCAAAGCTCCAGTACCGCTCCTCTTCCGATAACGACGCGCCCTCTCCCTCCCTCCTGCGGCCAGAGCCTAATGACGGGCATGCACTTGCGCTCCCACTGCTTCCCTCCTCCTAGCATCTCCCCACCGCATTCCCATTTCTCCCACCGTGCAGAGACGTCGTAAGCCCATTTCGCTTTCCAGCTCCAGCTCCAAGAGGTGTGCGCGTTTGCGATGGTGAGAGGATCGTATGAGAGGGAGAGAGCGTGCTGTCGAAAGGCGTCCTGCTCGACGAGGCGGTAAAAGCGGCGGCAGGTGAGGGCGAGTGATGGAAGGGATGGAAGGGAGAGGAATGGAAGAAGGTAGTGGTGGATCTCGGGAGGGAGGGAGAGGAGGGAAGGTGGTTGAGATGTTCGAGAGGGAGGTGCCGGAGACATGCTTGAGGGGAAGAGAGGGCGAGGCTGAATGAAGGTGGCTTCAAGCTATGCTCTAGTAGTCCTGCTGAAGAGGCTGGAGGTGCTGAGGGGCGTGTCCCGGAGTTGATGGCACGCGTCGGCGGAGGAAGGCGCTGAGGAGCGCAAGGGTCAGTTTGGGGTACAGTCAGCTACCCGCTTGGTCTACGCACCTGTGGGGTATCGGGCTGGGTACTGGGCACAGCGAGGCAGGAGCAGTCGGTGTTGGAGGGAGGAGCCAAGACGCGGGCCGCTCAAGCTCGCCTCTCTTCCTCCTACCGCTCGCTCTCAACTGTCTGGACCACTTCTGAGCTGCACGGCACCGCTTCAGGTACGTGGATCTTTCCGCTCGCCTGGCGCCTTCCCTCAGGGCAGCGCGTCACGTTCGGCAGGCGCTAACGCACCTCCCCTCTAGACGATGGCCGACGACCCTCCCCCTCCTCGCCCTCTCCCTCAGCTCCCCTCCGAAACCATTGCCACATCATCCGACTCAGCGAACATCTTTCCCACTCGCGGGCCTTCAAGGCCCGCTCCGACGTCCTTCGCCGCTACTCCCTCGTCAGCCGCTCCTGGAGGCACCTAGCTCAGGCGGAGCTCTTCTCGTGCCCGCTCATACGAGGATCGCAGGCGGCTAAATCCCTCGTCAGCGTGCTTGAAGGCAAGCGAGGCGTGGAGCTCAAGGCGATGATTCGGAGTCTGAAGCTCTCGTGCTCGGAGGACTGGGAAGTGGAGGAGGCCGAGGATTTGAGAGCTCAGGACCTCTTCACCTTGAGCACGGAGGTTCGACACCTGGCCGTGTTCTACGTCGAAGAAGTTTGGCTCGACTGGCTCAGCGGGATGCGAGGTACGTCAAAAGTCTCTCTTCTTGCGAAATGTAGACAGTTGACTTGATGAGCACGCAGACCTTCACGCTCTCGTCCT
Source organism: Glaciozyma antarctica PI12 (assembly GCA_002917775.1). Classification (NCBI taxonomy): domain Eukaryota; kingdom Fungi; phylum Basidiomycota; class Microbotryomycetes; order Kriegeriales; family Camptobasidiaceae; genus Glaciozyma; species Glaciozyma antarctica. Next base: position 126,964 of record KZ627158.1, read on the forward strand.
TTGCGGCTGCGGCGCCAAATCCCGTCGCTACCCGTACCCTCCTCTTCCCATCCGCCAGCTCTCCATCCATTTGTCCTCCTTCGATTCCGACGTGCTCGTCACCTTCCTGTCTCCGGCAGCCCTTCCCCACCTCCGCGCCCTCTCGTTCTCCTACTACGAAGCCTCCGCCTTATCTAAACTCCCAAATCACTTCTCCGATCTTCTCGCACGACTCGACGTCTTGAGCGGCTTGACGCTTGACGAGATCCCGTGGGACGACCGAGCTTGCACGGCGAAAACGTTGTGGGACATCGACGACGACGACGACCTCCGAAAAATCAGAAATGGAAGCAGGATCCCTATCGTCCATGCTCGTTTTCTCACTTGGAGAGAGAGTACGGCGGCGGGCTATTCGGGCGAGGGGGAATTGGTCCCGCAAGTTCGTCAGCGCCATCCAAAGAGCTGCCAGTACGACGAAAACCTACGTGCGCACCACTTCGGTCCCCAACCCAAGCTAAGTCTCCTCAGCTCCACCACCGCGACTCCTCGCCTCTCGCAAGCGTCTCGTACCTGCTTCTCCTCCTCGACTCTCCAGCCCGGCTCATTGCCAATGCATAGACGAAGTTGACAGAATCGAGTCGATTTGGAGGAGGTGAGGAAGGCGAGGATAGTTTAGGGGCCGTAGAAGATGTGCGTGTAGGTGGTGAGAGCTTGGAGGGCGGGAGGCCAGTCGATCTTGAGCGGGTGAGTGGGGGGCAAGAAGGAGGGATAAGTCGAGGAGAAGGTGTCGAAGAGGGAGAAGGTGCTCATCAATAGGTGCTCGAGAGAGGCGAGGGCGTCCAGGTGAAGCTCCTCCTGCGGCGGGCGCGCCAGTTCGAAATGAAGGCGAGTGAGGTTCGTGAACGTCCCCAAGACGCTCCAGAGTGAGGCATTTTCGTCGTGCCCTAGGTACATGAAAAGCCTGAGGGATTGTGCCGAATGCGCCGTGACGAAGGAGAAGGTCGGGAGGTGGATGAGAGTGTTGTACTTCAAAGATCGCAGCTGGGAGGAGGGTGGAGCGCCCGCCGTTATCTCCAGCGAGCTCAGCTGCAAGCTTTGCAGGCCAGGAAGCCGTCGAAGCGTGTCAACAACGAGGTCTCCTGATAAGTGGTCGCCAGAAGCTCCAACTGCAGTACCGTCGAGTTCGGGATAAAGAGTCGGTCGAAAAGCGCTCTGACTTTGGCGCAGCAGCACAGGTACGTAATCTCCAGCTCGCGCAGACGCCGACAAGATCGCACGATGCTCCCGAGAGCTATCGGGGTGGTCTCCGCCATGCAGAACTCGATGTTCTCGCGGCAGATCTCGATGCGCTGGACGAGATTGCCGAGGTAAGATTGGTAGAAAATCGTACGCTCGAGCGCCAGGACGATTTCGGTGCACCATTCCTGGTACGGCACTTCGTCGTCGACCAGCTCCCTGTCGCCGGTTTCGAGGCGAATGATTTCGTAGAGCACTGCTCTCGCGGGGTCCAAAAAGCCCCAGGCGACGAGGCAGCAGTTCAGGAGGTTCCTGTAGTCGGTACCTTGCGTGGGCTGGAGAGCTTCGAAGATGGTGAGAAGCGTTTCGGGAGGAAGGGTCGGCACTGGGGAGCAGCGAATAGGGTTAGCCTGAGCTCGCTGACCAGCAGGAAAGCACGCACTTGTGCGGAGATCTGTTGCTCTTGAGATCCGAGCTAGCTGAGCAACGGGGAGGTGGGCGGGAAGCAGGAAGAGGGAGGACGGGTGGAGGGGGTGATGAGCTGGGCGCCGCCGACGCTGTTACTTCCTCAGCACGTTGCTGGTCTGGCCTGAACACTGGCCGATCCTTCGAGCTGGGAGAGCTGAGCGCTGTGTGCTGCTATGAGACGCGGGGGGTAGCAGGAGGAGGAGGGGCGCTCGTCGACGTCGCTGAGCTGGTCAACACCTCCCCCTCACGCTTAGCTTCGGGCTCCTTCAAGCGAGTGCAAAGGGTCGTAATGCTGCAGTACAATCCACTACCCTACTCCTCCCACGCCTGGCTCTTCACTCGCCTCTTCCTCCGCCTCGAGCACCTCGTACTCGACCCGACACCTCTCGCTGCACCCATCGCACTGGACGACCTCCACGCCCTCCCTCCAGCTGTTCCATGCTGATCACAAAGGTCCCCGAACATCGACAAGGGTGGGTGTAGAAGCTGGGGTCCTCGTCGGAGTCCTGGGGAGGCTCTGGCGAGCTGCTGAAGTGTGGGGTGAAGAGGGAGAGGTCGAGAGAGAGGGCGTAGGAGGGGGCTGGCGGTGTAGGAAGGGTGCTAGCTAATCAACAGGACCGCATAATCAGCGCCCGAGTGCTGCCATCAACAAGACCCGTCCCACCTTTCCTCCTCAGCAAGCTCTCGTCGTACTCCCTCCTCCTCTCGTCATCTCCAAGCGCCTCCCACGCCGCATTAAGCTCCTCTGCACTCGCCAAGGTCTTCTGCGCCTCCCTAAAGCTGCTTCCACCAGCGCGATCAGGATGGCGCAGCAAGATGCTCGCGCGATAGGCAGAGCGGATTTGCGCTGCCGTCGCGAGAGGGGTCAGCCCTAGGGTGGCGTAGTGGGTGGCCAGGACGCTGGAGGAGAGGGAGGAGGTGCTGCTGGGCGCGTCAAGATCCGCGAAAGGATCTGGCTGCGTCGCCGTCGCGTGCAAGGAGGAAAGGTCCGCCTTCTCTGCTGAGTTTTGAGGTGCTGTTCACGCGTTGATCTCTCGCTTTGGACCTTCTGCTCTTTGCTTCTTGCAGCTCCTTTTTCGACACCGTCGGGGTCAGCAAGCCTTTCTCTCCGACAAAGCCGCCGTCACCGCTCTCCCCTCATCCTTCCTCGCTTTCTGAGTCGCCTCTCGCAGTGCACAACTTCTTATGCGCACAGCTTACTTCGCCGCTGTAGCTTCAGCGCTCTGGAGAGTTGCTCGTGCTTTTAACCGCATGGCATGGACAGCGGAAGCTTTGATCAAGAACCCGGCCGTCGCATGCGCACATCAGGAATGCTGAGCTGCTTCGACGCTCGGCTTTCGTTCGAAGGTGTCTCGGGAGCCAGTACTTCGTCTACGTCGAGCGGCGACGAGGCTTGCTAGGAATGGGTGTTCGACGAGGACGCAGGAGGCAGTTGGGACGGCGATGGCGACGACGAAGAGCGGCGCGGCGAGGAAGGAGGCGGGTGGCGCGTTGACAATTGCTGTGGGGCTGGGGTTGAGCTTGCTGTAAGGTAGAGGCTGGAGGGAATGGCCACGTTTGATTCGCGCGCATAGAGGAATGGAGTCTCGTTTCCTTTCGTTGATAGACCAGCTTCGTTCTCGAAGGCGCCCAGCCTCGCATCGCAGGACATAAGCTCCTGCATTCCTCTCCGCCACCCCAGCGCTTCCCACCCTGAAGCTTCTCCCGGAATATATCTAATCCCTCGCTCGGCGATGGGCGTTCCAAAATACTGGCGAGACCTGCGAGTTTATGTCGATCCTGGCGTGGAAGTCCTCGTAGACGACCTCGATCTCCCGCTCCTCGCAAATCTTTCGTACCTCCGCGAAATTGGGGTCCGTCACGGTAGCAATTCCCCTGAAGGTTGCAGGAAGATAGAGCGATTGAAGCTGGCGCAGGTCCGAGTGCCGCTCGACGAGCATCTGCGTGACCTTCGCAAGCGACTCCAAGTCCTCTTCGCCCGAGTAGCTCGCGTCGACGCTCTCGAACTGAGTCCTAAACCGAGCGTGGAAGATGGGCGTGTCGTTTCTCCATTCGACCAATTTGACTCTGTCTTCCTCCCGAATGTCCCACAGCGTTTTCACCGCAGCGTCCCGATCTTCCCAAGCGATCCGGCCTGGCGCCACACTAATCAAGACGTCCAGCTGGGAGTAAAGGTCGAAGAAATGATTGGGACTGTCGAATAAGTCGGAAGCTTCGCCGTTGCAGAGGGAGAGTGCGCGGAGGAAGGGCAGAGTTGTCGGAGAGAGGAAGCCGGCGAGCAGGTCGGACTCGAAGTCGTTGTAGAAGACGGAAAGCTGGCGGATGGGAAGGGGAGGATATGGGTAGCGACTGCATTCGACTTCGCATTCGCATAGGACGAGCGTGTCGAGGTCTGCGGGCTCGACAAATCAGCCGTCAGATCGAGGAGAGGCGAAAGCGCACGCACTTCCACTCCCCTCCTCCGCCACCGCACTACTCGATCAGGCCAGCCAACAGGACATCCACTAGCCATCAGCGAGACTCCACCCCGCTACACTCCTTTGAACCACCTCGTTCCGCCCAACTCGTCGCGCTCAGGCACTCCGCAGCGGCACCAACACGTCTCGCTCAGGTCTCAACGCCGCTGCCCGTTCAGAGTAGAACCAGGAGAAGGGGGAGGACGAGAGCAGAAGCAGCAGAAACGCCGCTTGAGGAGGGTCAACACGCGAAGCAGCAGCAGGTCAGTCACCGCAGTGACCTCTCTCCTCTCTCCAGCTCAGCTAACGCGCGATCCTTCCACAGCTTGGCCTGATTTAGCAGCAAGCACACTTGAGTATGCCGTCCGATAGACCGCGTCCTCTCGTCCAATCGCCAATCCTCCTCTCTCTACATCGCCAGCTCAAGCACCTCCTCCCCCCTTCCTCCGCCAACCTGGGCCAGACCCACGCCTCAACCCTTCATCAACGGTCGCGGGAACGTTCAGATGGCTTCGACTCCTCGCCTCTTCGTACCTCCTGCCCCAGCACCGCGGCCCCTACAAGGACAACAGGCGTACGTTCGCGCTCCCTCTCCGCCCTCGGCACCTCTACCTCCCGCGCGACCACGCGCAGGATCGGAAGGGTTCTCGTTCCCCTCGGCCTTTGGCTTGCGGCATCGCGTCGAGATCAAGCGCGGGAGTGGCATCACATCACCGGGGTGCGGGTTCAGTTGAGAACAGGGGCACGACGAGGGAGAGCGTGGTCGGACGCAGGCCCGAGGTCGCGAGGGAGACGGAACAAGCGAGTTCCCCACCAACGGTTCCCCTGCTAGAGACCCCGCCTGTTGGAGCGGTGGAGGGCAGGGACTACATGGGCGCGCGGTGGAGCTCAATGCCTGGGGACGCGGGATGTGGGGAGCCCTCACCTGCGTCTACTCTCGCGTCCGTTCTCGGAAACGGAGATTACGACGACTCTCCGCGTTCTGCGCCATCTCCTGCCCTCTCCCTCGGCCTACCATCCTCCTCGGCACCTCCATTCCAACGCGCCCCTTCGTCGACTCTCCCCTCGACCCTCCAGACGACCTCAGAACCGCCTTTACGCGCACCGTCTCCTTCGATTCTGGACCGACCCCGACCCAGAACTCCCGACCCTTCCTTCCAGTCGTCTTTCGCCTCGCGCCCTCGACCAGCGTACTCGCACCAACAACCCTCTCCCCTTCCTTCGCACGAACCGGCATCGGAAGGAGCTGGGTCGCTTCTCAGTGCAGGAGATTCTCTCGACCCGACACCCTCATTCCACACCCCCACCTCGTCAAATCCCTCGACCCTCCAAACCACCTCGGAGCCTCCTCTCCGCGCACCCTCTCCCTCGATCCTAGACCGACCTCGACCCAAGACTCCCGACCCGGCCTACCAATCCTCCTTCTCCTCCCGAATCGCGACGCTACTACTCCCGTGCGCCCTCGTCCCAGCAATCTCTCGCGACTCTCCCGCCATCACGTACGTCGTCGAGGGCAGTCAGCCCAGCAGGATCGCACCGGCCGTCCCCCTCTTTCCCATCCCACCTACCCTCGCCATCTATCCCTCAGCAACGCTCGCCTTGCGTCTCCACCCACCAGCCTTCCCCATCCCTCCCTTCGCACGACCCGTCCTTCCAGCGAGCACACGCCCCTTCGCCCTCCATCTCCTCGCAACGCTCGCGCGCTCCTTCCCCCGCCCTCTCCCACCGTCCGTCTCCCTCCACCCACTCCTCCCGCGGCCCTTCTCCGGCCCCTTCCCGCCCTTCAACCTCCTCCACCCGCCCTTCAACCTCCTCCACCCGTCCTTCAACCTCCTCCACCCGTCCCCCAGCCTCCACCTCCATCATCGATCGCCCGCGTCCCAAGACTCCCGACCCCTTTGCATCCGAGGACGACCTCCCTCGCGTGTCGTACGATCGTGCGACGACGCCAGAGTCCTTCAGCGCGCGACCGTCGATGGAGAGGGGGCATGAGCGGAATGGGTCGAATGGGACGTTGCTGGATCAACCGAGGACGAGGACGCCGGATTCGCAGGGCTGGCTAGATGGGCAGGCAAGCGAGGAGAGCGGGAGAACGAGCGGGGAGAAGGGGATGAGGTCGCTTGGGTCGGTTCCGCAGTTGGACCTTGGCTGGGATCTGGGGAGTGCGTTCGATCTAGGGAGTTTCTGGAGCAGCGAGTCGAACGCGCCGGAGCAACGAGTCGAGGAGCCGAAGCAGATCGTCGAGAAACCCATGCAGGTCGTCGAGGAGCCGAAGAAGGAGAAGAAGGTCCCGCCTCGGCTTGTTCTTCGCAAGGAGCCGCCCAAGATCGACCTCAAGCTTGAGCTGGAGCTTGAACTCGACGCCGCGATCCTTCCAAGAAAAGGGATTGACGACGTCGATGGGGAGCGCACTCCTCTCGCGCGAAGGTCAATCGACGCGCCGGCCGCCTTTCGACGAGCAGACTCGCCTGGACCGTCGATGCGGTACGCTCGGATGGACGATGTGCCTGCGGGGACGCATGGGCGGTATGCGAGTACGGGAGAAGCGGTGCTGGCGCCTGCGATGGAGATCGGGAAGGCAGAGAACGCGCCGAAGCAGAGGTCGTCGCTCGCGTCTCTCCTCTCCCTCTCCTCGGTGACCGACTCGCCTATGCCACCGGGACGTCCGTCGACAGAAGGACTTCCTCGCCGTCCCTCCCCCAGCGCGTCACTCTCGCTCTCCAAGTTCTCCTCGTCAACAATCTCTTCCACGTCAACTTCGACCTCACGCCAGACATCCTCGCCGAAACGCCTCCCTCTCTTCTCGGTCGACAAGTCCCTCCCTCCGACACCCACTTCGGCCTCATTTGCCTCTCAAATCGACTACACCCCTCCGAAAGCCTCCTCCGCCCTCCGTCGTGGCCTCTCCAAGCTTCGCCGCAACGACAACTCGAGCTCCTCTGTCGTCTCGGAGACCGGCACGAAGAAAGCTTACGACGCCAGCTCCCTCTCCTCCGCCGCCTCCATCTTGGAGAAGAACACTCTCGGCCGGCGACTCGCGAACCGTTTCGGCGGGTCAAAGTCCTCCGGTCCTGCCGACTCGGTCTACTCCCTCCGCACGACCGAGAGCGGCGCCTCGTTCTCGCAGGGCGACGAACCGGCGGGGGAGAGCTACTTTCCTAAGCCGCCGAAGCGAGGGGTGGCGTCGGGAGTGCTGGGAGAGACGCCACCGAGCAATAGGGTGTTGGGGAGTCTGCATAAGGCTCGGAAGTCGGAGGATCTGTTGACGAGGAAGACGGAGGAGAGGCCGCCGATTGTGGGGAGGAGGTCGTTGGATTTGCTGAGCGGGAGGAAGGAGGTGCCGAGGCGGCCGAGTACGGATAACCTCTTGGTGCGTTCTCTCTTTGGATATATTTGAGCGCGGCTAACGATTCTGGCGCAGACGCTCGCAGCGGCCAAGCTGTCGAACCTCACGCTCGGCAAGAATCAGACTGCGAGCTCGACGAAGTCGCCTTCCTCGATCTCAACGGCCACGCTCAACACGCCCTCGATCCACCATGCGAACTCGCCTTCCCCGCCTGACTCGCCTACGACCTCGTTCGACCACGCATCGGAGGACGCCTCAGTCGTTGTCGCGACCCGCGTCGTGCGCTCCGACTCGTCCCCGACTCTGTCATCCGAGGTGCCCGTATTCGCCACGACTACATCAGCGAGGCTGGTTCGGAGCGACAGCATCGTGAGGACCGAGGCGGAGAGCAAGGGCAAGCTGGAGCAGCAAGTCGTTGCGGCGCCGGAGTCGCCGACGCCGAAAACGCCACAGGCTTGGCGAAGGAAGGTTAAGGTCCCTGATTCGGGAGTGGCGAGCGATTCGTCGATGTCGAGCGGATGGTTGGATGTGGAGGATGCGCTGGTGGCGTGAGTTATCTCTGGCTTGCGCGGATTGGGAGCTTCGAGCTGATGCGGTGCTGTCTCCGTAGGTACTCTGCGGGGGTCAAGCACGACGCTTCAGATCGAGGGAACATCATCGCCAATACGCTTCTGCCGTTCCTTCGTCGCGAGGAGGACAGCCCGTTGCCTCGACCTGGAGACGTACTTGCGAAGCGTCAGCGTCAAGTCCTTTTCGGATGGTGCGGCTTGCTCCCGAAAGCTTGAGCGACGTTCGCTAACAACTCTGCGTTTCCAGGCTGTCAATTTTGACGATGGAGCTTCGTGAAATGTCGCCTGCTCACCGAGGAGCGTGTCTCGAATCCGTTGCGGCGATCGCGGAATGGTGAGCACGCGCCCTGGACTGGCGCCCTGACCCCGCTGACGTTCCATTCACAGTCGCTTCCTCTCTTCAACAGTGCTGCAGGAAGACCCGTTCGGCCAAGCTCGCTACCGCACCCTCATGGTCGACATTCTCAGCTTTGCAGTCGACAAGCTCAACGAAAAGGCGGTGTACGCCAACACTCTTGTATTTTCTGGGCGAGTCTTCGGTGCGTGTTCCTCTCCTCGACGTAGATAGGGAGGTGCTAATGTGTGCGTTGCAGCTCTGGCATTCTTCCGCGTCGAGGGCGTCGCGATCGAGACTCCAGAGCGCTTTGCCTCCGGTCAAGAAGCAAGGTCTAAAGCGCATCCTCGACGAGGCAGGCATTGACGAGAAGTACGCTCCCTTCTCCGCCTCGTAAGCTTTGCTTACCCAGTTCTCCAGCCACCTTCCACTCGTCGATCTCAACCTCTTTCCGGTGCACCTGTGGAGTCTGTGCCTTCGCGACTTCCCTACGTACGTCTCGCTCCTTTCGCCAAGAGGGCCGACTTCGCAAAGCGAGCACGACAAGTTCCTCGTTCGCGAGGGCTCGACGGCTGTTGAGATGTCCGGCAACTGGTGAGTCGCTGCTGTCGCGTCGTTCTGAGATCGTCCTCACGAGTCTTGCAGGATAATTCGCTGGACCGCCTCCGACTCGGACCTCCCATTCGCCTTCTACCGCGCCTACTACCGGCAGCTCGCTACTCACCTCGCCCCCATTGACGCACCCGACGACTTCTCCCCCACGTCCCCTTTCACCGCGCCAGGATTCCTCTTCCTCTCCGCCTCCCTCCTCGATAAGCTCGACGCCCTCATCCACCGCAACCTTCGCTCCGTCACGTCGCTTGGCGCCAACAACGCCAACTTCAACACGAACGACTCGGCCAACCCCTCTTTTGGGCAGAAGCCCAAGGTTCTCGAGCTGGCGAACCGGCGTCTCGTAGCGACGCTGCTGGACATCGTCGGAGGACCACCGCTTCTGCCGGGCGATTCGGCGGACGCAGCGCCCGACGCTGAGCTTCGTCGGCACGCCTTCAGCGGAATGCTGCCGATCTTCACCCGAGCGTGCGTCAAGCGGACATCGATGTGGGATACTCGAAGCGTCTTCATTCTCCTCGATCTTCTCGAGGGACTCGTCTACACGCTGTCGTACCCAACGCCATCAGCACGAGGCTCGCAGGACGTGGTCGTCATCCCTCGCCCGCAGGAATCGAGCATCCAGATGTTCGACATCCCCTTCATTTTTTCCTTCGCCAAGATCATCCTTTCGACCGCCGACAACACGATCGCGCTCATGCGAACTATCGCTTTCCTCTACGCACACTTCGAGATGTGAGTTCGCTTTGCTGACTTGCGCTCGCGAATGCCGTTGACGACTTTGCTTCTGCAGCTTTACCCTTCGACCCGAGGACCGCGACGAGCTATGCGAGAACATCCTCCTCGACGAGAAGCTCTTCTCTCGCCTCTACCTCCACTGGAACGCCGGCGTACGAGGATACTTCATTCGCCTCCTCGTCTGGCGTCTCGCTCGACTTGGGATCGTCGCCGCCGAGCAAAATCCTGGCAGCACACCGGATCCTCGCATCGTCAGCCTCTTCGGCCTCATGAACATGCGTCTCGAGGCGATTCGCAAGCGGCACGACGAGCTGGAGCCTCTCGACAGCTTGACGGACGACGACCTGTTTAACCCGAAGCGCTCGACGATTTGCTCGACGCGAGGAGTCAAGGAGGCGCCATGGACGGTCGCTGAGCTGGTCGGGAACGTCGACGAGGAGTCGGAGGAGGACGAGCCGCAGGAGCTCGTGCGCACGATCGTACCGACGGAGCCGAGAAAGTCGGGAGGTCTCAAGGATGTTGCGACCGTCGCTCGAGTCGTTTCGTGGCTCAAGGTCGGACTCAGCAAGGCCAAGACGAACAAGCTTCGCCAGGTCGCCCCAAAAGCGCGAATTGACCCCTTCCTCCTTCCTTCAAGTCCCGACTACCACCGACACTCGGAAGACAACTTCGCAGGCCTCGACGATCGGCCCTCCGTCGACCTCTCGTCCGCCGACAGCACTTGGCCGGCACCCTCCATCCCCGAAGCCGATCTCCCTCCGATTCCAACGTCGCCTACCCGCCTCACCTCGCCCAATCGCAGGTCGGTACGCCCCTCGTGTCCCGCATTTTTCTCTTTTGAGTTCGAAGGCGGCGTTCCTCTAAAATCCGACGTCGAAACTCCCTCCTCGTCGTCCGCGTCGACAACCTCTTCCGCCCTCTCTGGCGACACCGTCTTCCCCTCGCACATCCGGCGCCAGGTCGACCCGCAAAACGCCTCGGCCATCTCGCCGCGCGTCAGCCTGCGCTTCTCACGACGCATCTCGATCCTCCCTCCGGCGGCGCTCGACATGTTCAAGGAGAGTGGCGAGGCGGTCCCAGCGATTCCGACTCAGTACCTGGCGAAGCTGGCCGAGGCGTACGACAAGAAGCTCCATCTGTACGCCGTGCGAGGACTTCGTGATTACGAAGGTCCGTCGTCTTCGTTTCGTGGTCGTGCTTGTCGCTGACCAGCCTTCGTCGCAGATGCTCTGGGTGCGCGCTTTCAATCGAACTCGCCGCTGGGAATCCTGCTAACGCCGCCTCCCTGCGCAGACGAGTGGACTGATTGGGTCGCACGGCTGCAAGAGGAGGAGGACGAGGGGAAGAAGCACAACAAGGGCTTCGTGGATGCGGTGCCGAGGTTGGCGATTCAGTGGGGTTGGTCCGAGGACGGAGCCTAGTTTTACGCAGGACCTTGGTCGTTTAGTTCTCTTCTTTCTTGTGTGTATCCGCATTAGCATCATTAGCAGGAACGAATAAGCTCCGGAGCGAGAGGGGGAGAGCGCACTCCGCGAGAACGAACTCGGTCGTCCAAGTCGAAAGCGACCGCACCTCTCTTCCTCCCACCGCTCACTGCTTGACTGCTGGAACTCTCCTGAGCTGCACAGCACCTTTCCAAGTACGTGACTTTTCCACCTACGTAGTGCCTGCTCAAGCCGCTCTGGCTCTGAGGGAAGGTTGAGGGAGGAGCAGGAGCTGACGTCTCCTTCTCACGCAGATGGCGAACGGCCCTCCCCCTCCCCGTCCTCCTCCTCAGCTCCCACTCGAGACTATCGCCCACATCATCAACCTCAGCAGTTCCCGTGGTGACTACTTGGTTACCAAGACGAACTACGCCGTCCTTCGCCGCTACTGCCTCGTCTCGCGCACCTGGCGTCACTTAGCTCAGGCGAAGCTGTTCGCCTTCCCACGCCTCTCCAAGGGGGAAGCAGCATCGTCCTTTTTGCAGCAGCTGCGAGGGGAGCGGGGCGCCAGCCTCTCCTCTCTGGTGAAGAACATCAGTTTTTGGGGTGAGACGTCGGTGCGGACGATGCGGGTTCACTCCATTATGGGGGCTTGCACGGGCTTGAGACGGCTGTGCTTTTCCAACCTCTTGCGCATATGGCTGGAGTGGCTGGACTTGCTCCCGAGTGCTTCTCTTTTCCTCCCGTACACCTTCTGAACTCGCTAACTCAGGTGCGCCAGGTCTCGACACCCTCGTCCTCTGCGAAGTCAGCCTCAAGCCCAACTCTTTCCCCTCGTCCGGCATACCTCTCGCAAGCCTTTCCATGGTCAATTGCTTCATCGAGCCCGGCATACTGGCTCACTTCCTCTCCCCCACCTATCTTCCCAGCCTTCGCGCCCTCACCCTCGTCACCGACCTTGACTTTCTCGACGAGCCAAACTCCTTCGCCTCTCTCGCCGCGGAGCTTGACGTTTACGCGGGGACGAACCCCGAGGAGACGCACTGGGACCCGCAGTGGCCTGCCCAAGCCCTTTGGGATGTCGAACCCGACGACTTCTCGTCTGGAGGTGCTTGGGGGAGGGCGGAAGTTGAGGTCGTCGTGGCGAAGCGGAGCGAGAATCCCTGCGCCTCGCGAATCGGTCGTCCATTCCTCTCCTTCGCTGCGAGACTGGCGGAGCCCCTTCCCGCTCAATATCGAGAAGCTGTCCGTCGAGAGAAACGCCAGTGCCGAGAAGACTGACGGCGTCCGCCTCGCTGCTCATGCTGCGGAAGCCAAAGTAGCCGCAGATGTCTGAGCTACCTCCCAAGCGACGCGGTCGGAGCCTGACGGATGCGATAGGCCACGCGAGGAACGGTGCGAACAGGGAGCGGAGGCGCCGTTCGTCTGCGTCCGACGGGAGGTTTCCGAGAAAGAGGCGGGGACGGAGAGTGCGTGCGTCGGCTTCGTGAGGGTTGGGATGGTCTGGCCGCTGTGGTAGGTGGCTGTGAGGAGGGGATTGAAAGGTTCTTTGAGAGCGGGGGGAGGTTGGGGGTGGTAGCCGAAGGTACGTTGTAGCCAGGTCGTCCTCTGACCCCAGTCTTCTCCGGTGGGCGTCCAGCGGGTGCTCGTACCCCGCTGGCCTGCTCCAGTCGTCCGCCATAGCAAGAAGCAGTCGAAGAGGTGGCGAAAGGGAGAGAGCGGGAGGCGAGAGCTGCAAGACGACTCCCCGCCAGAAGCTCCACCTTCTCTCCGAGCCCAATACACTCTGTACGGATCCAAATAGATAGCTGCATTACTGAGCAACAGCCTGCGAGACGCCTCCCTGCGAACCAGGCACCCCATGCGTCTCCCCCTCGAACCTCTTCTTGAGCTGCGACACCAAAGGCATCAGCTCCGTCCAAACGCAACACTCCCGATGAAACAGAACTCACGTTACTCAACAACGACGTGCGCATCTTCTTCTCCGCCGCGCCACTGTTCCCCTCATCCTCTGCCGCTGGCGCTGCAGCTCCTGCGACGGCGGGGTACTGCGAGCTGGACGAGACGGAGGAATCGAGAAGGAGCTTTTGCGTAGCGAGCGCGCGCATGTCCTCCTCGAGCGAGCCCTTCGTGATGAGCTTGATGACGGTGACGTCGCGGACTTGGCCGATACGGTAGCTGCGGTCCTCGGCCTGCTTGTCGTTGTGAGGGCTGGAAAGATCGAGATCAGCGAGGGCGACAGGCGAGAAAGAAGAAGAAGACGCACTTGTAGTCCTGGTCATAGAAGATGACGGTGTTCGCGCTGGAGGGAAGCGAATCGTCAGCATTGTCGAAATCAAACGAGCTGAGCGACTCACGTCGTCAAGTTGAGTCCGAGTCCTCCGGCGCGAGTCGAGAGCACTGCAGCGACGAGTCAGCAGCTACTCAGCCAAGCAGCGCAGCGAGAAGCCTCACAGAAAACGGTGATATCGGGATCGTTCGAGTACTCGTCGACGAGACCTTGTCGCTCCGTGACGGGCGTCTGTCCCGTAAGCTTGAGGTACTTCATCCCCATCGTGTTGAGGACGACTTCGAGGATGTCGAGAACCTGAGTGAACTGGCTGAAGAGGAGGACACGATCGCCGTTCGCCTTGAGTTCGGGGAGAAGGCGGAGGAGCGTGTTGATCTTGCCCGCCGACATCCACTCGTCGTTCTGGAGGCAGTACTTCTTAAGGTGCTGCGAGGCCAGAGAGGTGTCAGCAACGAACGGAGCGAATAGCGCATGCGAAAGACGTACCTTGTACCCCATCGCGAAACGGTGAAGCTCGAAGTCGGTCATGACCTCCATATCCTCGTAGATGAGGTTCTGATCGCGATCGGTGAACTCGAGCTCCTTGAGGCAATCGCGCGACATGGCCTTGAGGATCTTGTCCGTGTAGAGCCTTCGGAACAGCATCGGGTGGTTGCTCGCTGTCGGAAGCGCCATCAGCGACGACTCCATCCTCGATCGCGCAAACAAAACTGACCTTTCCGAAGATCCATGAGCACGTTCGACGAAGCGTTGCCGTCGCTCTTGTTGCCCGTCTTGGTCGAGCTCGCCCTCGGTCCCTTCTTCTTCGGCTTAGGCTTCTCATCGTCCTCATCCTCGACGACGTCCCCGAGCTCCTCAACCTCGTCGTCAGGCAACTCGAGCAACGCCTTCTTGCTCCTCGTAATAGCCTCGTTGTATACCTCGCGCTGAAGGTCCGTCATATCGCACCATTCGACGCGCTCGCTCTTCTTCGGAAGGTCCTTGAGGACCTGCGCCTTCTTGCGCCGGAGGACGAACGGCGTCATCATCTTCTTGGCGCGAGAGATGCGTTCGCGCGAGAGGAGGTTCGCCTGCGAGCCTGGGCCGACCTTGAAGATGGCGCGGAGACTCTCGTTGGCGTCGCGGAATTGGTCGGGGAGGATGAAGGAGAGGAGGGACTGCGCGGGTGGGATGAGCGAGGATCGAAGGAGAGGAAGAGGGAGGGACGTACGACAAGCTCTTGGAGGTTGTTCTGCAGAGGCGTACCGGTGAGGAGGAGTCGCCATTGCGCCTTGATCTGCATGAGGTCCTTGTACTTCTTCGACTCGGAGTTCTTGAGCTGCGACGAACGAAACGTTAGTCCCGTTGCGCGCAGGAGCGAACAGCAAAGCCGCGAACCTGATGACCTTCATCAAACACCGCCATCTGCGAACGCAAATCCATCAGCTCAACCCTCGTCGCCCACGAACGCGAACGCACCTTGAACGACATCTTCCTCTTCAAGAACTTCTGATCGTCCACCGAGCTCGTCGCAATGTTGTAGGTCGTAACCACGACATCCAAATCCTCCCTCGCCCTCAGTTCGTCCCTAATCTCCGCTCGCTCCGCCTGACTCCCATAGTAGCTCTCGACGTTCAGTCCGGGCGCAAAGACGCTGAACTCGCGCATCCAGTTCTCGAGCGTCGAAGAGGGGACGATGACAAGGTGAGGACCCGCTTCGCCTTGAGATTTGAGGTGCGCCATGAGAGCGATAACTTGAGCCGTCTTGCCGAGTCCTACGTCCATCGTGAGCTCGCGCCCGACGTCGAAAGAGGAGAGAGGACGTACCCATCTCGTCAGCGAGGATGCAGGACGTCTTGCGGTGGTAGAGGAGGTTGAGCCAATTGACGCCGAGCATCTGGTAATCCTTGAGCTTGATCGTCGCCGGCACTCCCTCCGGCTGCTCCCTCAAATACCCCTCAAACGCCTTCCTCACCACCGGATCACTCGACGCTCCCGCTCTCTCCACCACCTCCTTCCCCGGCATCGCCACCAACGCCAACCCTACGTCCGCCGCAGGCGGCGCGGTTCCCGTCGTCGCCTCCCCCGCCCAGATCTTCATAATCTGCGATAGCTCTTTCCCGATCTGTTCGCACTCGGAAAGGACCTTGTCGACCTCGACCATGCCCGACATGACGTCGAGGTAGTTCTCGAGCATCTGGTTCCCGACGCCCTTCTGCTTGCGCGTCCTCGTGCGAAAGTCGGTCGTCGAAGCGAACGGTCGAAGCTTCATGACGAGGGTCGCCTGAGTAGGGTTACATCCTGCATCAATCACCCCATCAGCTCCCCTCCTCCTCCCCTCCTCTCAAAAACGAAAGACGTACCCGCCAATTCCCCCAGCTCCTCCTTCTGCGCCGTATTAAAGAACTCGAGCGCCAGCGCATCCCTCCTCGCAATGACCGCGGGACTCGGTCCCCCATACTCGTCCCCACTCCCATCCGAATACTCCCCTCCATCCTCCTCACTCTCACTCCCCACCGCCTGCCTCTTCCTCCTCTTCGGCGTCCCAAACAGCGGTACGGCCGCCAACGTTCTGCTCATCAAACTCTGCTGAGGGGTTTGCCTCGGAGCTGCTGGACGCTGTTGCTGCTGCTGTTGCTGACGCTGGAGCTGCTGTCGCTGGGCCTCGAAGCGCTGGTTGTTGTTCCTGATCGCCGCTAGCCGTTGCTGGAAATGAGCGAGGTACTCGGGAGCGTACTGCTGTCCTGGCGGCGGTGCGGGGAGGGAGGGGACGGGGATGAACTGGAGCGCACGAGGTTGTTGCTGTTGCTGCTGCTGTTGGAGGTACTGCTGCTGCTGCTGTTGTGTACGAGGTTGGCCGGGTTGAGCGAGGTAGGACGTCGCCGAATGCGCGGGGAACTGCTGCGATGCGTACGCGAACTGCTGCTGCTGCTGTGGGCTCCCGTACGCTTGCGACTGGGATTGGGGGAAGGGTTGAGCGGGGAAAGAGGATTGGCCTTGGGCGTAGGCGGGAGGGTAGGAGGCTGCGGCGGGACGAGGGCGGATCTGCTGGGGCTGAGGGAACTGGTGGGAGACCGATGGCTGCTGAGGGAGTCCTGGTTGCTGCTGGAAATGAGGGGAGAGTTGTCCAAGATGGAGAGGGCGCTGAGATGGCTGGAGTTGCTGGAACTGGAGAGCTTGCTGAGGCGATCCCTGCTGGAGGTGGCGGACGGGCTGGCGCTGCTGCTGCAGCTGAGGTAGGGGTTGCTGCTGGAACGCCGCCTGCGGTGACTGACGCGGGTGCGCACCGACGAGGATCCCGATCGCCGCCATGTGGTCCTTGCCCGCCTTGGCCCAGGCAGCATACGCGTCGAGCGGGGAGAATGCGCTCGAAGGGTTGCCGACGCCGACCATGGTGGCGAAGCGGAGGAACTCGGGGTCCTCAAGCGTGCCGGGTGGGAGGGAGGAAGGGGCGGAGGGAGTGGTCGGGGCCGAGGGGTTGAAGGAGGGGGAGGGGAAGCTGCCTGGCGGGAACGAAGGGGTGGAGGCGAAGGATGGGGTGCTGGCGAAGGAGGGGGTGGGAGAGAAGGCGAGAGCGCTGGAGAAGGAGGCGCTCGTCGAGGCGGGAAAGCTGTTGTACGACGTCGGAGGGAGGGGAGGCTCCTCGGCGGCGACGGGCTTCCTCCCGCGCACAAGGCGACCGGTAGGGCGAGGGGGAGGGGAGCTGGAGCCAACGGTGATCATCTCCTCCCTCCCCTTTCCCTTGTCCTCGCTCTCCTGCGACTCCATATTCCCATCCCAAATCGTGCTCCCTCCCTGCACCGACGACGCGCGTGACGAAGGCGCCGAGTCGACGTTGACGTGCGCAAGCCGCTCGCGAATCGACGCGGCAAACGAAGCGACGGGTTCGCCAATGTCGTCGGGGGGAGAGGTGATGGCCGGGGTGGACGACTGGTCCGAGTCGGCGGGAGAGGTGATGTAGGAAGCTGGGGAGCCTTCACGCGCTGCGCCTCGACGAAGACGCTTGCGCGTGGGCTGAGCTGCTTCGGGGAGAGGGGCAGACAGGGCGGAGGTGCTGGAGAGGGACTTGCCCATGCCGACTGAGCGACCGCCAAAGTGGAGAGAGGTGGAGCCGAACGAGTCGCTCTCTCCCATTCCGTCTAGAGCGAGTCGAGGGAAGGCGAGGGCTGGGGCGGTTTGTTCGGGAGAGGTGGCGAGGGGGCGCTTGTTGGAGGATGGGGGACGGTCGAGCTCTGTGCCAGGGAAGAGCGGTTCGAGGGGGAGAGTCGAGAAGTCATCTGGCGCTGCAAGCACGTACGGGGTTAGCTTGCGTGTTGCCTTCTCCCTCCCCTGGATGTACGCTAACATCCCCATAGCCCTGCAGTACGCTCCTCCACTTCAGGCAGGAAGCTCTCCAGACTCTTGAGCAAGCAAACGCGGGCCGGCACGTCCTTCCCTCCTCCTCTCCCGTTCCTCCGTCGCCTCCTCACGCAGAGCGAGCTCGTTCATAACCGCGTTTCCTTTCACTCCCAAGCGCACTCGAGCTCCCTCCCAAGTCCTCCACCTCGCCATTCCTCCGCCTCTTTCCCAGCCCCAGCACGTCTCCCCCTCTCCACCCAAACGCAGCTCACTCACCCGTAGCGCCCTGTCCACTGTAATCCATCTCTACGTCTCGCGACAAGAAGCGAGTCGTTCTAACTCTTGTTGAACCACGTGATTAAGTCGAGTAGGGGCAGCTCTCGGGCTGAAAGTGTCGGAAGGAAGGGAGAGGAGGAACGAGCCCTCGTGTGGGGGAGACTTGAGTCTAGGCGGAGGTGGCAGAGGTTGGCTGAACCAGCTGCTCTGGTGGTGCTGAGGTCACTGGTGGCGTTGCTGTCGTCGCCGTCTTGAGCTAGGGAGAGGATGGGGGGAGAGGAAGAAGGCGAAGGCAGGGCTACTACCGCGACAAAGGTGCTACTTATTCCTTAGGCCCACAGCAAACTCGCGTCTCCGGAGTCCGGAAGGCAAACAGACGCGAGGAAACAGCCAGAGATTATGCTGATTGAATCCAGGCTGCTTGTTGTCGGAGGAGAAGCACAGCAGCAGCAACAGTCGCAGCGGTTCCTCCTCGGAATGCGGAAGCCGGCGTTGAATCAGGGAGAGTATATGAGACGGGAGGCGAGCACTCCGTTCATCGGAGAAGTCGAAGCAGAAGAATTAGTGAAAAGAGACAGCGGACCGTGAAGCAGAAACTGAGTACATACTGAACTCTCCAGGTCCGCACCCTTGCTCCCCGAGCCTCTCTTCCGTAACCGGGGGTGAGGTGTGGTAAGAGCCGCTGTAAGGCGCCGACAGCAGGTTCAGGTACAAGATCAAACAAAGCTGCCTGAGATCTTTGTACGAAATCATAACCTTGTCGGTGCTGTTGAGGGCGAGATGAAAAGAGAGGGAGCTGCGAAGTGCCAGCTGAGCAGGTCCGCAGAAGACGTCCAGCTTCTTTGATGAGCTCGTTCAGCGAGAGGCGAACAATTCGGATAAGTCTGCCTCCGCCTGGTATAAAGAACTAGGACGCAGTGTGAAGGCGTCGCGGACTTCGTCGCCTTGCACGCTTGCTCTTGCTCTCCGTCTCTCCTCTCCACCTTTTCGTTCGCTGCATCGGGCTACTTCTTGGTGCAGAGAAACTTCTTCCTCCCTCTCCAAGTACACTTCTCCCAGCCTCAACCAAAAGCTCACCGAGAACGACAACCACGCGATAAGGGCGCTCGCTCCATTCTTCTCCCTCCTCAAGGACGGACGGAGAGGAATGCAAAGTGGTTTCGCTTCTCCGGTGAGATGGAGTGCGTCGCAGCCCATTTGGAAAGATTCGCAGGATGGAGAGGTGTTGGAGATTCCGAGCGATGTTGTCGGTGAGTTGCTAAGGAACGAATTGGTTGGGGGTTTGCCAACTAAAAGGCTCGCCTCCTTCAAACCTCCTGCAAACAAACGAACGTGCTTTGCTATCAGAAC